>JAZHYW010016735.1:0-37940 GCA_037355805.1 Ixodes ricinus
CAGGTTCCGTTGACCACAAGGCTCGTACTGGGGACGTAGCGAAGCTAAGGTCAAGTACACTTCCCTCCACGCCAGGTCGTACGAAGGTTGCTACGCCGTCGTTCAAGCAGTGGAGACCAAGGGCACTTGCGACATCCTCTAGCAGTCGCCCGCGAGGTGTTGTTTTCTTATCCCCCCAGGCCTCGTTGTGGGCGTTAAAATCCCCAAGAAACAGGGTGGCTGGTGCGCATCGCGAGAGAATTGCACGCAATGAGGATGGGTCCCACTGCACGTTAGGTCTAATGTAGACTGAGATGACAGTGACGTCTGAGTTCCCTTTTTTGATTGTCACAGCAACATATTCCGCGATGTTATCGCACAAGTCCGACAGGTCCACTTGTAATTGAGGTAGAGCTCGGTGTACGTATAAGGATGCCTTTGGAGGATCTGTTGATGTGAGGGTTGTCCGAGGCGTACTATTGTAGATAACATAGGGCGACAGACGAATCGATTGTGGTTTGCAGTTTGTCTCCTGGAGGGCTAGTACTTCAATTTGGTGCCTTTGTAAATATTGCCGTAAGTCGTCTATCCGATTTCGTAGTCCATTAACATTCCACTGAAGAATCTGAGGTATTACACAGCGTCTTGCGCAGCGAGGATGTTGATTTTGCGTCGATTGCAGTCCGACCTTATTAAGGCGAGACTACTTAGACCAGGAGCTGGCAAATGGCAGGAGCATGTCGATTACTGTAACCAGTGCCTGAGCGAATGGAAAATTGAGAGACGTGAGAAAGGTACGTAGCTGTATGGCTAACGTACAAATTGCACTTCCGAGGCTTTGGGGCTTAGGTGTTGTATTAGATATTGGCTTAGTATCAGCAGGTGGCTCACTGTGCTTTCGGGTTGGCCGGGCCAGACCTCTTGAAGGGCCTTTTTTGGCGGTAGCTGCTGAAGCACTAGAAGGCTGAGTGCTTGGTCCAGACTGTACTGGGGGAGCTGCTGAGGCGTCTGGAGCAGTTTTGCCTGTCAAATTTTCCAAAGGAGGGAAGTTCTCCTCGGTTTGGAGTGGAATACTCGATTGCTTATCTTCTTTTGAACCTTCCAATTGTTTTCGAGGTGTCCAGTGTCTTACAGTTCCACAGGCCTCTTGGTCGTTTTCGATAGCAGATTTTGCGGACGTGTAGTTCACATTTTTCGAGCTTTTGTAGTTGGTGATTTGTCTTTCTACTTTGTAAATGGCACAGACTTTTGATGTCGCATCATGGCGCTTCTTACAGTTGGTGCATTTAGGCTTCTCAGCTGCACACTCATTTACTTCGTGGTCGCCGCCACAACGACTGCAGCGCTGCGCCTTAAAACAGGTGCTTGCAATGTGTCCGAAGCGATTGCACTTCGGACACTGTCTTGGTTTTTCAAGGTAGGGAAGAACTTTGTAACGTGTATGCCCCGCAGTGACATATTCAGGTGAGGATTTTGTTGCGAAGACCAGTTTGACAATTTCTGACTTTCCAAGTCTTCTCACCTGGATTACTGAGGATTTTTCTCGCATGGCTGCCAAGAGATCAGCGTCTTCGATGTCTGCAGATACTCCTCGAATAATACCCACAGATGCCGATGGTGGAGGAGGTTCGTAAGTCTGAACTTGAACTGTTCCCAGGTTCTTCAGTTCGAGGAGTGCTTTGGTAGATTCTACATTTCTGGCATCGATGGCCAGAAGATTCAATCGGTAGTTGGGCCGAATCTGGATGACACCGTCTGGAGCCACGCTGTCCAGCTTTTGTTTCAGTACCAGAGGGTTCATGTTCGTGATGATCATGGTTGGGTCGGTAGGCTTAACAATGACTGTGAGGTTATAACCCGGCTTGGTTATGATTGTGTCCTCACTTGAATTTGAGCCGTGTCGTCTCTTCTTCGACGTTTGGGTTTTCCACCCAGCTTCGTCCTCGAAGTCATCCATGACGCTGTCATGAGAGTCTTCAGGCTTGTTATGTGGTTCGGCAGATCCAGATTCATCCTGGTTAGGCTGTGGTGGATTCGGAAGGCTCATATTACGTGGCCCCCGTTGGGCGGAGTCGTGGCTCCTGATTGGGTGTAGAAAGGAGACGTCTTCTTGAAAAACCAGGGAAATATTCGGTCAATAAACCAGGCAATAACCATAAAATAACGTAGTCTCGTTAGAGCGACAAATTCGATCGTCCTGCCTGGAGCGTCGTCGTCGTCGTTTTTCTCTTCCTAGACTTCAAGTAGAACAAGAAGCTGCTTCTCCAACGAGTGCCACTGGTGTATGAAGTTGCAGCCCTACTTGCAAACTGTATAAGTGTTTTTACAGCAGTCAAGTCACAAGGTATATTCATGCATGTTAACCCGCCCACATTGAAAAATACTTGCGTCTTATAGGAGGAAGTAACCCGACGTGTTCAGAAAGTGTGTCGTGGTTTTTAGAGTTTGAACAAAACGTGTATAATTTCAGTTGTCTTTAAACTTCAAACAAAAGTCTTAAAATTTTAATCTCAAATTCGTCATCAGAAGCTTCTCATTTTCTTCTGGATGAACATCATACTGATATGCGGTCGCTTATTTGATGCGGCATGATGCACCTCAAAGTCACCAGTTTGGCAGTGTCTCTACACCGGGAGAGGGATCAGTTGAAGAAGCAGTTTGTGGTCGTTTCTGAAACCATTTGTGGCGGTTAGAAAGACTAATTTTCTACTCTCTAAACCGCCTCACAGGAAATTTTGAATTTTGGGCGATTTGAATTTATTACCTACCGAGTGTGTGATGGGAAGTCTTGTCAAATTGTATGGGAATATTAAGTCTTAACTGACATAAACGATTATCTGTTTTGATGGAGTAGTAATTTATGGAGTCGCATGTTTCTACAGTTGAATGCGATGCAACTTGTTTAATATGCAAGATAAGCTTTGTTGTCCCTATTTATTGAAAAGCACGTGTATATGTAACATTATGTTGACTGGTAAGGGTAGGGAAGACCTGCAGCATGCAGTATTATTTGTAAGGTCATTGTACGTGAGGTATTCTTTTTAAACATCTTCATCAACGATTGGAAATGCTTCAGGCTTTTGACCTTGATTAATAATATTCTTGAAGATATTAATCTTCAAATATTAATCTCTAATTTTATCTAGAAAAACCTTATCTCAGAGTTTATAGTGGTCTTGTAATGTTTTCACTATTAACTGTTGTATGCAAATATATTTTTTAATATGTTAGGATGTTTCTTAGAAGCTTTTAGGCTAAGCAAGCGTTTCGGTGGTTGCTGGGTCGAATATCGCTATTTTGTTTTGTTTCTTACTGTAATTGTTATTGGCATAGCAAACACGTTGTTCAATGTTAATAAAGTGAAGTATACATCTTTGTATTTGGTTATAAAATTTATTTTCATAATACCTTTTTTGGCCTATATTTTGTTTTCCCATGGTACTTGAACTGCAATAAACAGTCTGCCTTTGGTCCTCGGGAAAAGAAAAGCAGGGAATGCTAGTGGTGTATATGACGGATAAAATATTATTCAAAGTGAGCTGATTGCTGTCAATGTTTTTAGCTGACTACCTAAATTGTACCTTCCTCGTGTCGTCCCTATACGTGTGTATCCCAAATCCCCCTCCCCCTTCTATACTCCCGAATATTGTGGTATATCGAGGCTGCACTTTTCCCGTAAGTTGATGGTAGTCACCCTCGGATGTCCTTTGTATTTTTATTACCAAGCGTTAAAATATTAGACAGCTTAACTTCTTATTGTGGGTTGTGCTCCAGCAGGAGATGAATTTACAGCACGTGCAAACACCTCTCTTCTGCTTGTCCTTCGCCCAAGCGATCGCTTAAATCCTCTGCGGGTAGCCGTCGCTCTTCTCTCTGCATTCGCCTTTCCTCTGCCAGCACCTTCCGTAGCTCTGGACTGGCCTGTGCATCTTACTGACACTTCATTTCCTCAAGGGTCACCCGCCTTTGTTGACGGGCCATGCTCTTTTCCTCGAGGGTATAGCGTCCGTCATCTCTCGATATCTCCTCCTCCGCGCGGCGTTCCTAAGAACTTCATTTAACCTGACTGGTATCTTCGTATGCCTGCGCTCTAAAAGTAGTGAATGAGAATAGGCCTCCTGCGCTGAAGTTTTGAACAAACTGTAGCGCCATCATTTTGGGTAGTACAAGCTCACCTGATTGGGCCTCGTACTACTTATGGCACCTTGGCTGATCTGTTATCTTTCTGTTTAGTGCTGAAGAATGGAAAAACACCTTTCAACCTCCGAATTCGGCATGATTCAACGCCGCAACACAATCCAAAGTGCCAGATTCATGTTACCACCCCTAGGGTACGCGTCTTTTACCTCTGGGTGGTGACGTAAGAATATCTGGCCTCCCGACGCTTTCTCCCCCCTTTTTTTCTTTGGAACACGTGAATCGCGGGGCCTCTTGACTCACGCCATAGCATCCGAAGCTTTGACCTGTGCCTCGACAAAATTCGAATGTTCTTTTTTTTTTTTTTTTCCTTGTGATTTCGCGTTTTGCGCCTGAGCAGCCACGTTTCTCCGTGTGTGAGAGATTTATATACTCAGTATACAAATCAGGGTGACCGCCTCAGACAGTTCAGGAATTGAATGGAAGCAATATGGGGAGAAACGCAAAATCGCCGTTCTTTCGCAAAAAAATCAGCTTGAACTTCCCAGAACGTGCTGAGAGCGCGCCCAACCTTAACGGCCATGAGCGCATCTCGAAGTTCTGGACAACAGTTTGAGACGTCAGCAGCTACAAGGTTGGAACTGTGGAAGAATGTGAACGGCGCTTTAGTCTCTAGAAAGGGTAAGCTATTCAGAAAAGGAAAGTGGTAGATTGAGAAGGCAGGAACAAGAAAGGGGGAAGGGGGGGGGGGGGTATGGGCGAACGAGAGAGTGAAAAGGCGACGAAAACAGAAAACTGGGAGAAAAGCCGACAAAAACGTGAGGCCGCCCGGTAAGAACTCAAGTGGCACCCAAAGCTCGCGGGGCTCTCGTCGAGGCCAGAAACTGGTCCTAGTCCTATGATACGGCGCCTCCTCTTTTGAAAGACACAATGAAGGCAACGAGGCATTTTGAGTGGCGTGCACAATCGCTAATTCTTCATAACCTCGCGGTTGTAGAGATCTGTTCGAACCGATCAAACGGATGCTATTTTTGTTGTTGTGTCTGTGAGGAGGGAAACTTCGGCTTCATTTCGGAATGGCGCCTGTTGACACTAAATTAATAAAGCAAATAAAAAAAAAAGAAAGCTGCTCGAATGCAAGATATTAGTGGAGGACACTTGCAAGGGGCGTCCCCCAGTCTAATCACAGGGGGTCGGGACCCCTGACCTCCGCGATTTATGCCACTGGTTTGCAGACAGTTCTTGTATTACCAATGTCGTAAAAGGAAGACCCCAGACTTATTTATTAGTGTTGCGACCGCGGCTTTAGTTTTCAGACACAAATGTAACGAAAATTCGATGTTTTGTTTTTGTTTTATTGCGAAGATATATTATGAGAGACCTTCAAAGACAATTTGATGGCATAAAGGTATGTTCTTTCGATAAAAAAGAAAGAAAAGTTTCGATAGTTTATTTTGTGCAACGCGGTCACTCCATGTCCGGCGAAGGAACTTTGGAAGAACGCGCTCAAGCGCTTCTTTCGTAATATGCGTCGGCCGGGAGTAACTACCGTTCCCCACGAAACGTAAGACAGAACCCGGCCTAACGCAACTACCCACCAACTTTGACGGAAAACCCATATAGCACAGCGCTCGTTCGAGTCGGCGGGCCGTAACGACGAAACCACGTTCCGAATTCTCGGCGCGCTCGGAGTTGCGTCCGCGTGAGCGTAGACGTGCCCGCCGCACGGCGCTCAAGGGCCGAAGAAACAAAACTCGGAGCCGGATGAGATTCCGAGGCAACGTTTATGCCGCACACGAACCCGAAATCGTTTCCAGAAAAAAAGAGGCGTGCATGCCGGGTGTGCGCGCCAGCTCCGAGCCAAGAACCGCGCAGCAGAGTGATACACCTCGAAGAAGGTGGAAGGCGGTAGACTTGCTCGCCTTCTTTTTGTGGGTCCTCTCCGCAAGAATGAGGGACGGTCGCTGCTCTAGAGATGCCTCGCAACCGCTACACCTCAAGAAACGAGAGCTTTTTTTCTTCTGATTTTGTGTTTAGACGGAGGGGCGGTATATACTCAAACTACAAATACGGGAGATATTTCTGAGAGGCTCGGAACCGCCTCGCGCCACAAAGGGAACCGATCAATACACAGTGGCGATATCTAAAGCGCCGGACCGCAACAAGAGGCATTGTGTTCTTTCTTCGAATCGGGCGAGCAAAGTGCGCGCTTACGCGACTTGTTTCGGCACCTCCGGAACTTGGACGGTGGAAATTGCTTTTGGGTGGGTGGGATGGCGGTCATCGTCAGTCGCCTTTGTTCGACACCGCCGAGGTGGAGCCTTGAAAGAGAAGTGCCTTCTTATAGGACAAAACAGCTGGAATTCATAGCGTGTGGAGATTATCTTTCTCCACGCTAACTACGTTACACAGGTTTCGCTCTAGAAAACAAAAGCAAAAACCCGCTCATTACAGCTTTTTCGACTGGCGATTTTAATTTACACATTTCAGCCAGCGTTCTGTCTGCGTTGGCTTTGGCCAGGAAGCTACCACTTTCACCGCGCCTCTTCAGAGCAGAAACCACCCTTGCTTCCTAAATTTCCGGTTTCTACTTGAAAATGAATTTTGGATAAAGCCCATGAAATTGGTACGATTGTGTTCGCAGCGCTTCGACATTCTTTTGCGACAGAGTCTCCTCAACGCCATAGTAGGAAAGGAGACCACCAACGGATAACTTACTATGTGCAACAGAGCACATTTTATTTCGAACCTCATATGTACTTCCCGCTCCAACTTTCCTCTCCACAGTTACACACAAAACATCGTAACCACAAAACATCGTAACCACAAAACATCGTAACACCAAAGTTACCATTTGAGAAGCAGGCGCAAAGCTGGCAGTGGCGGAACGCGGATGATTAGATTATCATCACGTTCCGCCACTGCCAGCTTAGCGCCTGCCTCATGAGTGGTAACTTTTGTGCACCACTGAGTTTCCCACGAGCTTGAAGTCGTTCTAAAAAAAGTTGATTTAGTAGTTTTCTATGACGCTCTCTAAGTTTTTAATCGGAACTTTATGTTTATTTTCACTAATTAAAACGTTCATTAACAAATTTTAGTTATTTCGCCAACTTATCGCAATGATTAGCCACCCACATAATGTCTCCCTGGCCGTATAACTGACCTGCACAAACCGCATAAGTGCATCTTTTATAGAATTTTTCGTAATAAATCTCTTCGAATTGGAACAAAATCACCCGATATATGAGAACTAAGTAATTTAGACAGTTGGGCAAGATGGCATAGATTTTGGTTGTGCGGGTGACATAGAAGATATATGGTAAATTTTGACGAGGTTCGGCGCTTAGAAGTGAACTTTTTCTATAATCGAAATTTAGTTCTCATAGTTACAGTTGCGCACAAAAGGACAGGGACAGAGAAGAGGACCACGTAGACGACCGACAAGCGCACACTCACAACTCATCTGTTGACGAAAGATGGAGAGAAAGAGATACAGAAAGCAGAATCAGCCCGAGCACTGGCCACACAGGCACGAGGGACCACAGGCTCGAAGGCCGGCAAGCTCGAGGGAAACACGTAAAATTACCCACATGTAAGAGAATTTAAAAAGGCCATTTCCTCCTCTGTTAATGAAACAGACGGAAAGCTGACACATCGCTCGAGCATGCTGAGGATAATAAAAGCTCCAAAAATCTTTCTGGTATGTTTTCCCCAGTACGTGCCTATTATCTTTGTTTTTGCCAAGGATGGCGTACAATTACAAGATTTACAATGCTGGGGTAGATGGCCCCCACCGTAGAATTTAGAGAGAGATTGTGCTCTCGTAGCCGATCATTACCACACCGTCCGGTCTGTCCAACATAGCTTCCACCACAAGAAAGGGTATACTATATACTACACTCGGGGAGCAGGGCACATAAGGTTGGGGTGGTTCTTGGAGCACACATTTTTTTATTTTTACCTTAGCATGGACCTTTGACAAATTTGAGCCATTTTTTTGGGGTGCTGACACCACTGAAGGAACCCCGTACTGGCTAGCCTCCTTTTAAAGATTGTGGGAAATTTTGTGCATATACGGGACCACAATAATTCTTTCTTTTGTCAAAAGTGGGCTTAGATTTTTAGCTCCTTTCACTCTCTTGACCAATGTTCCCACTACCTCAGTCAGCACCTGCATTGGAAAACCCGAGGATGTTAGCTTTTCAATTTGAGCTTCAAAACTACATTTGAGGGTATAAAAACAAGACTTATTTAGGCCACTTGTAAAGCATGACATAGCTATACCCCTTTTAACGACTTTAAAGTGAGAGGACGTATAGTTTAGGATGACTTTTTTGGAACGAGGTGAAAAAGTCCAGCACAGGTGATTGGGTAGCATGGAAAACGAAAGGTCTAGAGATTGCAAAATTCCTTCTTTAGGCGTTTCATAGGTAAAGATAAGTCCTTAACCACATTTGTGGAAAATGTCCACTGTCTTACAGACACCATCATCGACTGTTTTTTTTTTGTTGTTGCATAGCAGGAAGTCGTCGACGTATCGAAACACTTTTGTGACAGTTGTAGGATCAATGGAAGACTCAATAGCACAATCAACACCCGAAAGAAAAATATCGCTTAAAACCACACTCTAAAAACTGCCTGCGCGTCTATTTACCCGCAAAACACTCGAAAAGTCACTCTGTGAGATCTACCAAATCAGCTCAGCGAATGACGAGGGGAGCTTCCGTTTAGACCTAAAAATGAAGTCTGCGCTGTGGCATTACGCAATGCAAAACGTCATGCTTGCATTGCGTAATGCCACAGCGCAGACTTAATTTTGAGGTCTAAGCAGATGTTCCGCCTCATCATTCGCCAAGCTGATTCGGTTGATCGCAGAGATTAGCTCTTCGAGTGTTTTTGCGAGTAAGTAGACTTGCAGGCATTTTAAGAGAGCAGTGCTACACATTAGCCAATGCGCACTCCAGACTTTTGCAAATAAACCCATTTTGCCACCCTATGGAAGTGGAATTAAGATAGAAAAGTAGAAGCTCTAGGAAAGTTTCTTAAGTTACCTCACTGGAGTTCCGGAACGAAAGTTCATCGCGTGAGTCAATGCAGGACTTGACAAATGATAGCAAAGAATCATGGGGAAGTGAGTAGAAGAGCTCCTTAAAGGGACAATAAAGGCGATTTAATTTAATTTAGTTTAAATTGTGTTTTTAGGCTTCTTGGGAACCTGGCATACTGCCTAAATTTTTATAGACATTTGTGACGCATATTTCTATACCTACGAAAGAACTGAAGAAACCGAGAACTCAACTATCTGTTGTTTCTCGTTTTTGGGCCTCCGAAAACGGAGGTGACGTACGGAGTGACGTCACGTGAATTGTCGGTGCAGGTAGCATTTAGGGCGTCGAGACTCTGGTTACCGCGGTGGGTTATAGCAGCGCGGTGGCGCGGTCGTGTCGCTCGAATTTGTCAACATGGACGGCAATGCCGCTCTCGCGAGCGAGTTCGAGCTTCCGTTCCGGTAACCGAACACTAACGGAACGGGAGTACGTGCGTGGCGGCCTCTGCTATCACCCGACGGAGACCGCACAGCCGGCAACGAGCGGCCCGCATGCCGAAGGGCGGACGCCGGGGAGATGCCGAGGGAGAGCGGCAGCGATCTGGCCGTTCTGGCCGTCAGCAAGCGGCGCGTCGGCGACCAATCGCTGACGCGCGACGTCGCAAACGGCGCGCGTCAGCTCGTTTGGCGGGGCCAAGACGCGCGACGTCACAAACGGCGCGACGCGCCGTTTGTGACGTCGCGCGTTTTGGCCCTGCATCGGTCACGCGAGCTCCGCTTCTCCTGGCTTCTCCCGCAACTCTCGGGGCGTCGCCCTGAGTCGATCCCGGTGCAATTATTACCGCGACTGTTTTATTGATTTGCGCGGCACACAAGCGCCGGTTTCGGCTGAAATTTGGGCAACGTGGCCTGAGACGTGCCTGGAACCCAGTTCAATCGCCAAAAAGATGTCCTAAATTGCCTTCATTGTCCCTTTAACGTCCACGCTGAAGACACTGTGATTGTTTAGGTAATTTGTCTTCAAGAATTTAAGAACGGCTTCCAAATTGCTAATCAAAAAGGGATCATTGATTTTTAACCCGGAAAGGTGTTTTTGCAGATATGTCGACACTTGCCGTTGCCACGAACCTCTTTGGTGACAATTGCTCGGGAATGGGCACGCTTCCTTGTGTGTTTGATCACCCTGGTCTCTCCTTCGCCAATTTCGGCGCTGTGCAGCGGGGGTGAAGGGTGGATCATTGGGGTCGTTTTCCGCGCATCGCGCGCACGTCCTTTGTGCACACGCTAAGTGACCTGATCTGCTTGCATTAGGAAGAAGGGGGTTTCGGGAATGTTTACCCCGCGGAAAAGAGCTGAGTGGCTGCGTTCACGATGCTTTGTTATATATAACCGCTACGCAGAAATGCATTTCTTCGAGAATCAGCTGCTGCCGCCACGGCAGCAGCGATTTCTGCCATTTATTGCATAATTTTGTGCTTTCCCGTCTTGTGGTTCATTTTGTATCTCGAATTTATGTGTGATAAGCCCCCCCCCCTCCTACCCCCTTATTTAAAGCTCTACACGAGCCTTTAAAGGGGCCCTGCAATCATATTTAAGCGTCTACCTTTTTTGCGGTTTTCCACGTCTCTTGGGGTTTGGGCAAGCCAGCGGGCACGGAGAGAGTAACTAAATATCAATGCGTCATATTTTAACCGGACTACGCGGAAACCTCCTCCACCTACGGGGGCCACCCGCGATGCCGAAAATACGTGAAATGCATGGGCGTGCCAACCGGGGGGGGGGCAAGGCATGTGTCCCCCCCCCCCCCTGAAACCGCTGGGTGAGGGACGATGCCCTTGGTATCCCGCCCAAGGGATACCAAGGGCATCGTCCCCCACTCAAAAACCAGTTGGTACGCCGCTCGTGAAATGTGATGTCTTTGGTCCTGGGCATACTACTGGTCCTGGTCATTCTCGGCCAATACATCAATCTTCGGGCTTTGGACGAGCATTTACTGAGCCGAAGATGACCTTGGTGTAGACATAGGGGCATCTGCATAGCTGTTGGAACCACTACTTTGTTTCCTTTAGTAGTACTCCAATAACTATTAAAAGTTCTGGTGTACACGGCTTCAGCTCACCTTCCACCCGTGTTGATGACTGTATACTTGAAATGACTCGCTGGAGAGCGTAATCGCTGAGGGTCCCAGACTGGAAGCGAGCTAGGCTGCTTAGGCCGACGACTGCCTACTGGACGCCCACTGCATGCACTTCTACATGTCGTATCCTCCTCCGATGCTGGCTGTGATGGAATCCTCGCTGAGGTGTCGGCTACCACCAACTTCGTACCGGGGACAACCTGCAGTCTGAAATCGTATTTGAATAGTCGTAGAAATAAGCGTTGCAGAGCGGAGGTATTTCTCCTATTTTTTTTTGTGCCAACAATGGTTGATGGTCGGTTTCAATGATGATATGTTTTCCTAAAACATGGTCATTAAACTTTTCGCAACCGTAAGCTATGCCCAAGGCCTCTTTTTCAATCTGGGCAGGGCGAAGTTCGGTTTCAGTGAGTAGCCGGGACGCGCAGCCTACCGCGCGCCAGTCTTTTTCATACTGTTGAAGCAGAGCAGCCACAAGAGCGAATGCGGACGCATCCGTTGACAATTTGGCTGGTAAATCGGGGTTATAAATTGCTGGTACAGGAGCTTGAGTCAGCATTTTTTTACTTACTCCCACTCACGATTTAGTGCACTGTTCCATTCGAAAATATTGTCGCTTCGAACTAGACTGCGTAAGGCCTTCATCTGGGACGATATGTGTGGTAAGTACTCCCGGAAAGTAGTTTACCGCGCTCAAAAAACGCTGGGCTTTATTTTTCTTTTTTTCTTTTCGTCGTTTGCGCTGGTTTTTGTGTAACGCAGCTTACTAGTTCATGGTTCGGTTCATTGCTTTTGGAGATAATTTTGTCACCGACAAAATTTATTTCTCTTTGCCGAAAGGTGCACTTTTCCGCGTTTAGCGTAAGTCCCTCCGACTCTGCCCTTACTCCAATACATTGACAATATATACTCACACCGGGCAGATTGTCGAAAATCTGACTCATATGGAACGCTGAAATACTTCAGGTGCTGAAGCGATCCCGAAGGGCTACCTGCGATATCGGTAATGACCGAATGGGCTGCTGAACGTGCAGATCTCTGACGTTTGTTCATCGAGCGGAATCTGATGGAATCCGCTGTTTGCATCAAGACGGATGAAATACTCCGCAAGCGCTAACTCACTCTCAATTTCCTCGCGCTGTGGTCACTGAAAAAATTTCTCGTTTCAGAGCCCGATTCACGTTTCGAGGATCCATGCATATTCTTAATTTTACATTTTTCTTTCGCACAATGACTAAAGGACTCATCCAGTCTGCGGGTTTTTCCGCCTTTGCAATGGTGCCTGCAGCCTCCATACATTTGAGTTCCTCTTTGAGAAGTTCTCTGAGGGTGTGGGGCACCCTGCGGGCGGACTGCACCACCGGTTCTGCGTCCTCTCGGAGCACCATCTTGCATTCCCGCCATGTCTTGCCAATACCCATGAAAAGCTTCAGGAATTGTAACTGTGCGGTTCCGTTGGACGTGTCGCTCTCAACCGATGGGCAGTCGGTTCACAAGGCCCAGTTTCTCGCATGCCCGGAGGCCTAAAATGACCTGTATTTTTTTTTTTTTTTTCACCACAAAGAAATTGAACTTTTCTGGCCTCTTGTCGAGCTGCAGTCAGGCGAACTTTACCCCAGTGTTGAATTGCACCACCCCGTAGTGGCAGAGGAAGGTCCTCGTTGGACAAGGTTCCTGCTTGATCTTGAGCTACTCGAACAGGGATTGAGGCAACAAGTTCGCCTGATCTCCCGTTTCGACCTTGAGTTGGATCTGGATTCCCTCGACGCACGTCGTGAGAATCCAGTCGTGATTGGAGGAAGAACGCTTGTTGTCGGTCGCCGAAATTTCGAGGACATCGAAGTCTCTGTCGCTTTGGCGCCTTTCGGCCAGGTCATGAACAGCTACCCTCTTATCCTACAGCAGACTGCCAAGTGATTGCGCTTTGTGCACTTGGCGCACCTCTTTCCCTGTGCGGGGAATTTCCTGGGCTAATGCAATAGATTAGGATGGCGGCACTTTCTCCGCTCACGCCCTTTGGTTTGTCGGTGTTGAACTTGATGGATCTTTGCAGGTTCGTGCTCCCATGCTTTTTCTCTTCTTCTGTACGATACTTGGCCTTGCAGCATTCGATCGCCACTTCTCGAGTCAGGTGTATTGTTTTTTTTTGTTTTTTTTTCAAGGACCTTTTCTCGCAGAGACACGCTCGAGATTCCATAAACGATCTGATCTCCAAGCAGAGAGTCTTTCAGATCTGCGATATTACACGTCTTCGCTTTCAGCTGCAAGTCACTAAAAAAACTGTTCAAATGGCTCACTGTGTCCTTCGCGTCGCGTTCGATACACGTAGCGGTCGTAAGTTTCGTTGCATTTGGGTAGGCAGTACTCCTTAAAGGGATACTTCAACGAAATTTGAAATATTCCCGTCGTGTTCAAAAATAGGTTGAATATGATCCACAATATCCGTAAATGACAATCGCCCGTTTGTATTTTGATCCTCGTGGCTGTATTTTTCGTTATAAACGGCCCACTCTGGCAAGCGCTCGGAGAAGGCCCAGCGCAATCGTGACGTAAATCGTCTCAAACGAGCAAAGCTACGGCGAGGCTGACGTCGAGAGGATGGCCTAGTCGGTCCAGCCACCGAAGCGGCTGCTTTTGTACGAATTTTGAGTGACGGGTTAATCTTCTATAATCTTGTAGGGGGACAATAGCGACTTCTGCGACACACAAAAAGGATTCTCGGAAAGAGGAGAGTTCCTCCTTCCCCCTTCTCTCGTCGTGGCCGGAGGCGAGACGATTTCCGTCACTAGCTCTCAAGGTTCCTAGACGAGCATTACAAACGAGGCGTTAGCGACATCCACCAGGTGCTCTTTGCTAATCGTTTAATTCGTTTTAAAATTCCTTTTCGAGACTTTTTTAACAAGATATTGGTATGTTCCATGTGATACTGCTCTTTTGGACACATATAGAACAAAAAATGAGCGCCGAAATTTCGTTGTAGTATCCCTCTAATGACTTAACAAGCACGTCATAGTCATTTTGCTCTTCCGGTGACAAATTCAACATGTTAAACAGGTCGACTGCATCCTGGCCCGAGATATGCAGGAATATAGGGGCCTTTTGTTGCTTGCTTCGAGGCTTTGGGCGTTCCGTTGCTCGAAGGTAAAGTTCAACACGCTGCTTGAACCTTCTCCAGGACTCCGCCGCATTATCGTCAAGTTGCAACGGTTTCGGCGGTGGAAGGTCTGTCATGATGCCGTGTGCAGTAAGTACCCTTTCATTCCACTTCTGACACCACGTGTAAGTAATGAGACGTTCACTCTTGATGCCTGAAATAAGAACTTATTTTATATCTAGCGCGCTATTTTATGTCCGCGCGTGCAGGGTTGCTGGCACTATTATCTGATACGAGCATGCACTGTGGGCAGTCACCTCAATTATGGCATCCAGTGACTACCACCTTTTCCGTATAGGAGTGAACGCAAGCACTGTGCGTTTAAGTTAACGTTGCGTGTTTCACACTGCGCGTGCGCGGAGCCCAAACTGCGCTCGTGGATTGGCGCATTGCGACAACGCGCATGCGCAGCATGGAGCACGCATCTCTAGCGCAAACACATAGAGCTTGCGTTTCCTCCTATACGCCATACCAAAGCTTTCTAGTGGTACTTGAAAGTGAACATTCGAAAGAAGTCTCTCTGGTTGGGGAGCAACAATAATAATAAATAAAAATATATACACCAAACAAATCCTTGTTTAGAGGCGGAACCTTACGTTTCAAGACCTGCTCGGTCTCTCCTTCAGAGGTTGACCGCGGCTATGTCTCTGTCTCTTTGAGGCGTACCAATATCACTATTGGTACGCCTCAAAGTTGGCTGCTTTATTCAGCCAGAGACGTGCAGCTTGAAGTCCAGCGTTTCCTGTTGGTAAAAACCAGTGTTGGCAGCTACGCGTTATTTTTTTTTTGGCAACGTATTAGCATACTTGCTAAGTTTCAAAATATTAACCTATAATGCACTTAAACGTAACTTATCTGGAGCAACGAGTAACGCAGCTACGTTACTCGTTACATCTTCCCAAGACATAGGAAAAGTAATTTATTTGTGTTTCTAGGCGCCACGTTATACGGATTGTTGCACTCATCCAGCATACCTTCAACATGTTGCCTCTTTTTCCCCCCGCAAGCACTTCCACTTTAGAAAAACATCAACGCCCACACCCTCTGTTCCAGTCAAAACACTAAAGCGTCTTAATTGATAGAGAAAAAGTAACGCAAAAATTAGCGTGCCTTACATTTTATTGGCAACGGTAACGAAAACTGGTTCCTTTATTTTGCACGTAACAAGTACGTATTTCCTTACTTTTTGTTTTATGTAAAGCTTACAACATTGGTGAAAACTGCTGCAAGCAGTATAGACCAATACGCTGCCCTGACGTCATGCAGCTGCGGTGGCGCTGTCGAAAACACGGCGCATGCGCAGACGTTTCACTTCACGCGCAATCGGTTTCTTCGCACGCGCTGTGCCCACACCTGGTGTGGGCAAACGCGGGTTTTGTTTGTAAACAGCGTTTCGGTCTATTGGCGAGGAGATCGAACTATAGGGGGCGCTGCGTTCACCGAAACAAATACCGCCTGCGTGGAAAACAACTCCGGCTTTTCCAGTGTGCTGCCGCTGGCTGCCGGTTGTTGCCGCGTTCCCTGCAGGTTTGTTAGAATATAGTACGCCCCTTGTTGCGTACCGCAGTGCTCAGCGCATGCTTAGAGCTTGGAATCAGTTTTCATCGCTTTCCTGCCGAAAAAAAACTCCAAATCGCAGTGGATAAGTAAGAGTAGGGAAGAAGTTGACTGTGCACGACGTGGTGTGTGGTCGTCACTTTTCAAGCGATGCCTTCCAAGCAAACTACGCTAATGGACGAGGCATGTACGCGCGTAAATCACGCTTGCATCGGCATCAGTTCAAACTGTACATTGTATTTTAGAGGCAGTAAATATTCTGCCGGCAACCGGCACAACAAACCGAGCAAAAAAAAATTGCCGCTAGTTGGTTTTATTGGGTTTCGTGTAAAAGGAATAGTCAAAACGGGCACCCCCTAGTTCTGTGAGTAGCTCAGTGGAAAGGTGCCCGTTTCACGTGCCGTGGGTCCCAGGTTCAAATCAGAGTAGGTAGCTTCTTGTTTTTCATGAAACATTTGGCGATTTTTATTTATTTCTTTATAAGAATAATCATTGTGCTCCGAAACTCCCGGCAATCTTCTTTTTTTTTTTCCCGAGTGGTTGTGCCGGCAGCCGGCAAAATATCCCCAACCTATTTCATAACAATGCACAAGAGGAGGTTCTTGATAAGCAATGCCGTTCCGTCGGAGAATCTTCCGAAGCGATCACACGACCGGGTCGTGAGGCTTCGGAAGCCACCGAGAGGTACTGCTATCATTTGGTCACTATTTTAATCCAGGCTAGCTTTTACACTGGAACATATTAGGTAGCACTATCAGTTCGATATTGTTATATTTACGCAATTGCGGTAATCATTTTGCGATTCTTATAATTTCGATTGAGCAATGCAAATGTGTGTATGACTAAGTCCTCGTCGTGCAGAACTCATTGATGTTTCATCCTGATACGTGCATCTTTGAATAACCGATAAATTAAATTGAAAAAAACAACTTGTAACGCTTAATTCCAATATGCAGTCTAATTAGCCACATTGTACATTATTATTTTCACCAGTGTGTTCTGTATTTTGGCATTTCAAGAAAAAAGTAATGTAATGGCTATTTTGGTTGATGTTTTGGTGAACATTTCTTCAGGGCGACGCTGCGCTCGATTACATGATCACATTTCAGCCCGTCCTCGCCTTCAACGAGACACCTCTTTGCTCTCGCCGATGTGGCTGATGATCGTTGCAAGGGACAGGGACACTGAAAAGCAATGCGTGTGTTTCGTGAATACGGTTTGTCCAACCTAGGAAGCGCACAAACATCGCCACACCGCGTCAGTCACGCATGACCTGGCGCGCGCAGCCGGAGCGACGCGGCCGATCGCGAGCACCTACACGTGGGTTGGTTTTGCTTCCAACGAGAATGCGGCGACATTTAAAACAAGGTGGGACAAGCAGGGACTATGCTACCCATACGCAGATGCTTTTCGAGCAGATGAATACTATCCACATACCTTTCCCAGAGCCTCAAGTCCTCGTCTTCCGTGGCTGAACGAATACTAGCGGCGGGATTGTTATTCCCGCACAATAGTTCCGACGGCGGCCGCTAGCCAGCGCCACCGTTCGACAAGACTTGGACGTAGTTCAACTACTCTACTCAAACTACTGTAGTTTAACTACTTTTTCGAGTAACTTGGTAACTTTCAATTACAACTGGATTTGGGTAGTTAGTAGTTTTATTTAACTACTTTTTTCAGGTAACTTCTACTCAAATTACTAACTACTTTCGAAATCTAGTGCTAATTTTGCTCATCACGAAAGTTTGAGCGCAGAAATGAATAAGACGCCGGCAGATGAAGTGGCATTCCCGAACAAGGGGCCCCATTGTTCAGGAAAACGTCCTTGGGCCAAGGTGGCGACGAGCAGCCAAAACAGAACACCGACGCGCACGAAACGCAGGAAGAGATGCTTAACAAGCCTTGGTCGGGTATTGACCTAATCCGGTAATGCACGCATGGCGCCGCGTTTCCAGCTGTAACCGTGAAGGACGGGGACACTCCGAGGGCTGTTGTTGTTTTCGTGTTGTCTGTCTTTAGTGAGTTCTGACTCAAGCGGTAGGTTCCACGGGAGGTGCCACTGGAATAACCTCGCAGTGGGGCGCCTGTTCCCATGGTCGCCTCGTGGTCAGCGCATACTCCCTTGCAAAGCCGGACACCCCCGCGCATAAACGCAGACACGGATAATCCGTTCATGGAGGCGCGTTCCCGCTTCCAGCTGCAACTGTACGAGCGACGATGCTTGTTCACGTAATCCTTCGCGTCCTTCCGGCCTTCCATGCCTGGGAGACCTCCATTTTGTTAAAAACGATTTACTTGTCAGGCGTGTCAGGCGCGTCAGAATATTGTAGTAGCCGGCGAGGATTGCGAGTTACCCTTGGGAGATCCTTTTGTTGGACTCGGCGTCAGTGGCGAAGTAAACTTCGGTTCATCTTCTGTTAAACCAGAACAATTTTTTTTTCAGTAGCGTAGCACTAGCACTACAACGAGATGCGCAGTCGTCCGGATGATCTCATCTTCGTGGCGCGAGACGTGAACACTTGACGGTCTGGTGCGCTCGCTCAGCGTACTCTCAGAACGTCGTCGGAATAAAGAGGGGCCAGTCATAACAATCTCAACTTGCCGAAGAAAAAAGAAAAAAGGAGGAAAGTTTGTTATAAAAGACCCTCTACACGAGGCAAACCTCACATGTTTCGTCATGGACACCTAAGATGCCGACACTCGCTTACCCGACCCTGCACAGCCTGTTTCTCAAATTCAACGGTGCCGTTCCATCCAGCGCGTCGGTGGAACGTCTGTCTATAGCTTGGCTGGGGACGTCTTTAGAAGGAAAATGGGAAAACTCTCCTATCAAGAACTCTGAAAGTCAACTGTTTCTGCGAGCGAATAAACTATTTTGGTGAAAACGCAGAGCCATAAATAGACTGCATTTATTTTAGGCTCGCAGGATTTTTCATCGATCAAAACTGCTGTTCATTTTGCTACCACAAAAATATAAAAAAGTAACTTCGAAAGTAACTTGAAAGTAACTCGCTACTTTTTACAGTAGTTAGTAGTTTACTCAATTACTATTAAAAATGCGTAATTTCTACTCTACTCCAATTACTTTTGGCGTCGATACTCAGTAACTTAACTTAACTACCTTTTTTGAGTAATTTGTACATGTCTGCCGTTCGATCTCCTCCCCAATAGGCTTGTAGCTTTCAAGCAGACTTGTACGTAGTTCAACTACTCTACTCAAGTTACTGTAGTTTAACTACTTTTCTGAGTAGTTTAGTAACTTTCAATCACAATTTTATTTTGGTAATTAGTAGTTTACTTTAATTACTTTTTCTGAGTAACTTCAACTCAAATTTACAAATTACTTTCGAATTTTAGTGGTTGTTTTGCCTATCAACAAACATTCCTGCTCAAAAGAGATAAGAAGTTGGAAGATCAGCTGATATTTGCAAAGAGGGGAAGCATGTCGTGCAGGAAAGGGGGGAGGGGAGAAAATGTGTTGGAAAGTCCGAAACCCCCGAAATCCCCCCCTCCTCTGCAACAACATTGCTAAGAAGCGCGGGGGCAAACAGGCACGACGCAACAGAGGCCGAGTAACTGCGGATTTGCGCCGAAGACTGGCGTTTCTTTTGTGTCCCGAAGCTCAAGGAGACTTGACCCACTTGAAAAAAGGGCTGGTCTCCGCTCCTCCCCAACAGTAGAAACTCTCGCCCGCTACAGGAGGTGCACACACTGCATCCTCACTCAAAGGGGGCAACAAAATGCAGCACCTGCTCAGAAACCCATCTGATGCTCCCGTAGTTGTGCTGTACTTGAAGAATCGCGTGCTAAAGGGAAACGCAAAGATTAACTTTTGCGTTGCCTTTCCTCCCAAAACTCAGAATATGGAGATCTTCAAAGATTCATAGATCGTTCGAGAAACCTGTAGTAATTCCCCCACCTTTTTTATATGAAAATATTAAACAAGCAGTGTTGGGAAGTACTCTATGTACATGGTACTTAAAGTAGTGCTGTTTAGAAAAGTTTTACTTTACTTGAAGTCAATTTTCTGAGCATGTGCTTCTATTTTCCGAGGAAAGTAAAACTCCAAACTTCAATAAACATTACTCGAACATAAAAAACTGGCGGTATCGTCGTGTGAAAACGCGCTCTTTCGAGACGTCATCTGGTCATTTCTCTGAGTGAAGTAATGGCGGCTGTGAGACCAATAGAAATAAGTGCCTTTAAATTGATTGTGTCAAATAGCTCGTCAGCGAAAGTAAAACAGCTACTCTGCGGCGACTTGACCTTATACAATATTTGCTGCCATTTCTGTAAAATACTGATGAGCCTCCGATTACCCCTGGAGCAATGCATCCCCTTTAAAAAAACAATGTATAGGGAATGAAATGGCATCATGAAAGATTGTGTTAAAAGTGCTTGTACTGTACCCTGAAATATATTGTATTTAGATACGTTACTTCAAGTACATTGCACCCGGTGTACTTACTACTTTACTTGAAGTACATAACCTCTCGTTTAATTTGTACTTTACTTCAATTCTTTTAGATGTACTTTATGCAACACTGTAAACAAGCAAACAATGTCTAAAAATCAAGCTCAGACAGTGCTAAACCTCAAAGTACAAATGACACATTCGCAGTACATCATCGACCAAACAAACAAGAAAGTGAAAAACAATTAGGCGCGCACAAGCAGAACCAGCTATTAAAGCATTTCTGTGATAAAAACAAGACGATTAATATTTGGCTAGCACAATTTCGCTAACAGATCAAAACCTCTGTACTTTCTTTCTTTTTACGATAAAAAACATATAAAAGTAACTTAAAAGTAACTTCAAAAGTAATTCGCTACTTTTTCACGGTAATTACGGTAATTAGTAATTTTTTTAATTACTTTCCAGTTGAGTAATTTCTACTCTACTCAAATTACTTCTGACGTCAATACTCAGTAACTTAACTTAATTAATTTTTTTGAGTAACTTGTGCATGACTGCTTTCAAGTTTGAGCTACGCCTCCAGAGAGCGAAATCTAATATTTTTCGGTCGCGTTTCGGTTGAGCGTCATTACCCTCTCTCACAGTGCTCTGCGGGCGCTCAGGTGGCAGAATTTCATTGGATGATATAAATTTTCGAAAAATAAACAAGACCAAAATAACGGCAAGAAAATCATTCTTCTCTTTCTGATAAGACACTAAACGCGGGCGCTTCACTTTTCTGTGGTTTACGTTAATATTTTTTTGTTCTCTCATACGCTCTCTTACCGCAGATGTTGACACGCACTTGTAAACAACCCTGACTTGTGTATAATCAAACACTGCCCAGCGCCACTTTATTCTCAATACAAGCATGACATGGTCGCGTCTTAAGGGCGCGCTCGCGCCAATCGGCCGAGAGCAACTAGCCCATAGTATTGCACGAACGCGTGCTTTAAAATAGCTACGCGTCGGTGACAAGTTAGAGGGTCAATTATTTGGCCAAGTTTGACCCCTCATCCGTATACTTTAAACGAAACTTATGTAACGTAATATTAGTACACTGTTATTTCATTACTCTCTGCGATTCACCAGAGCTGCTTTCAGATCCGCCGGTACATATGATTCTTCGTCACTGTGCCGTTTCGTCGCTGTGCTGTTTTAAGCCGGGGTCACACCGCTTACATATAACACAAAAGACAGTCTGCATACAGATTCGAACGCGAGTCACTGCGATACCCGTGCTTCGAATGCCGCATGGCAATGAGTTTAAGGAGAACACTTGGCACGCGGCATTCGAACCACGGATATTGCGGTGGCTCGTGTTTACGGACCGTCTCTTGTATTTCGTCGCGTGCTATCTTGACGGGCGCTGCTTTGTCGCTTCTTGACGCTGTTTCGACGCGTCTGCGTCGTGCGTTGTTCCGCCGTGTCAGCGTCCACTGCTTCGTCATCCCTCCGCAGTCGAGAGGAAAATTCGATCCCGCCAACTGGGTCTACGCGCCATCCAAGCGACCCAACCAGAATGCAAAGAAGAAAACGCGCTGCGGACAAGTATCGACGGAACCGCGGGCGAGTGCGGCGGCGGAGGCGACAGGGAACCCAGGCCAGAGGCGCCTCTGGCTCGGCGTTTGTACGTGAAAGCGGACGACTGCCAAGTAACCCGGTTGCGTGTGTCGTGTCCAGTCGGCCGCGAAGACCTCCTTTCCACGCGGGCAGACTCGCGCCCGGCCGTGGCTCGAATCGAACAGTGGCTCGACAAAGAGCGAGTGTTGCTCGGCGGCGACATATCGAGGGGCACCCACGAGGCCGCTCGACGCGATTCAAGCCTGTGACACTCTAGTCACGCACAACTGAAGAAGCGAGTCCATCGAATTATTACTCCGTAGCCAGTGATGTTGGGAGTCGATATCGATGCCGAAGAACAAATCACGAAGCAAGAGGCGGGAGCATAAGGCCCGGCGTTTCTTGAGCTCTAGACTGTGGTTATAGAACTTTGCAAAAATCGCTTCTGCCTTCTGCGCATGCTCATAAGGCGCTCCACAGCCCAGCAGACAAAGATGGCTCATATCTTTGTCTGCTGGGGCTGTGGAAGCGCCTTATGAGCATGCGCCGTAGCTCTGTTGTGCTGTATATCAGACGCTGTGCGTGCGTCCACAGCTCACTGACTCGGCACGTTTCGGCCGGAGTAAGCGATGCAAATGTCTATAGTGCGGTGCGTGATAAGACAGGCGGGGGAGGAAAAGAGAAGGGCAGCAAGGGCCACCTTCGCGTTCAAACAACTTGCGGGACAGCCACGTCATGTAAACCCGAAGGGGGATTGGTGGCCGAGTGGGCTAGCGCGCACCAGCTCGCAGCGCTGGAGCGAAAGCTCGTGCTGCAGAACCCAGGATACTGGGTTCAATTTCCGCCCCTGCCCTTTCGATCTGGATGAGCATCGTACCGGCGTGCGGTCGTGTATCACTACTGCGTGATGCACGTTAAAGACCCCAGGCTAGCGGTTGTACTGCACTGGCTGAATTGCTCATCTACAGCCGGGAGACTCGTCGCCCTTGGAGCCAGACCAAGTTCTGTGGCTGTATAAACATACACACAACCCAATTTCACGCAGCAGCGTTTTCTTGAGTTACGTTTAAGTCAGCCAAACATTCGTATCTCGATTGTCGCGTGCCAGGCTGCCTCCTTGAACTGGTAGCCACGTAAATATGAAGCAAAGATGTCCCAGTGACTTGTGGAGTAAGCACACGTAACTTAACGTAACATAAGGTAAGAATACCAGGACTGTGTGAACCAGTATTAATTCCAATAATAGATATTTCGCTGAATTACCCAAGCACCAAGGAGCGTGCTATACAAGTGTAGTTATATGCGCTGCACGTGCTGGCGATTGCAGCAGTAACTGTTCTAAAGCAAAAGACTAAACAAGTGGTATCTAGCTCACACGCGTTCGTCAACGGCTTATATTGGTTATTTACCTCGAACATTTTATACGGGGAAGGCGAGGCGCGTGCGGCGCGTAGACCTACATTCCCGGAATTATTGTTGATGTTTGGGTAATTTAGCAATAGGTTTATTGTTGTGGAAGTAAAGAAAATAACGCACTATTTGAAGAAAACACCCAGGAAAGCATAGCGATTAAAGACGCAGGAGTGATTTATTCTTCTTGTCTTGCGATGTGTTCGTGCCCTGTGTACGAGTTTTATAAAGTTGTCCATTTTAAGCAAATACGATACAGCTTCTACCAATTAATACACTAAACTCGTTAAAAAATCTACAAGTGTCATTCAATGGGCGCCATATTTGAACGCTGTGTTCAGAGCGTATGCTCCGAACGAACCCCCTCTTATTTTCTAAGAACTGTTATCTCGGTGGTGTGGAACTTAGGTTGAGAAAGCGTTATGAAAGCTCATCGTATGAGCTCGCCCTCAGCAGCAACGGATTCAGCTATGACCGCCAGTGAATACTATCGGGTGATTCAATGGAGCGGCCAGGCTCTTTAAATCGACCGCAAAATTCGGTTTCTTAACCTACCGCGTTCCGATTTTGTACAGCGTTGGCCACAGGTGGTGCATTTTTTCTATAAAATTCGCAAAGACCGAGCTTACCCCGAGGAAAAAGTAAAAAAATAAAAAGGCTTAACTGCTATGGAAACGCAGCGAAGCCACCGGTCTTCAAAGCATGGGCGCCCAATGGTTAGAAGACCGGTGGCTTCGCTGCGTTTTCCATAGAAGTTAAGCCTTTTTATTTTTTGTTTTTCCTTGGGTAAGCTCGCTCTTTGCGAATTTTATAGAAAAAATGCACCACCTATGGTCAACGCTGTACAAAATAGGAACGCGATAGGTTAAGAAACCGAATTTTGCGGTCGATTTAAAGAGCCTAGGCGCTCCTTCATATCACCCAGTATACCCATGGGAGCGCAGGCGAATGGCGACAGTGTCGCCCCTAGCGGACCTGCAGTCTTCTAAAGCCGACGGCGCGCTCAAAAAGTATAGGCTCTGAGACGTCATTGAGCTTTGCGAGCCCCATTTCGTTGTCTTAAAAGCTGAAACAATCCATTGCGATCAGCGTGTTCGCAAAGCAGAATCCACTGATGACAGTCGCAACGACAACCAAATTATGACGATAATAATCCCTGGAGAAGGGGAACAAGGGGAACAAAAAAGACAAACACAAGTCTCCGTCATTCTTGTCCAGCTCGTTTGCACCTTTGCAATAAATGCATTACTCACATCATAAACATGCAGAAGCCGTTCACTCTTGTTGGTGTTAGTCTGGTGGCAGCTGATAAAACTTGTTTGCTCCATTAACGTCTAACTCCTGGTTAGCCTCATTTGGTAGGACGCTCAACTGGAAATGGAGAGGTGCCTGGTTCGATACCAGAACCAGGCGGATTTTTTCGGTCGTGTACCAGCCACCTAGCTATGTTTGGAGATTTGTGTTTGTCCTTTGACACCCCTGCAAGGACTAATATTGGCAGTCTTGTCCAGCTTGCTTGTGCCTTTGCAATGAGATCATAACCTTAAAATGCAGGCAGTTCACCCTTGTTGGTGTTAGTCTGGTGGCAGCTGATAAAACCCGTCTGATCTACTGACGTCTAACTCCCGGCTAGCTCAGTTGGTAGAGCGCTCAACTGGAAATGGAGAGGTTTTTTCGGTCGTGCACCAGTCACCTAGCTGTGTTTGAAGATTTGTGTTTGTCCTTTGTTCCTCTTGTTCCCCTTCTCCAGGGATTATTATCGTCACGTCACGTCACGACACGACAAGCCATGCATAAATTTGGCGCATATTTGCGTATTGATGTTCATAATGGTATTATGAATTTTAAGGCGCCCTTTTAATAAAATAAATATCACATCCGTCTATATTTCAGCCCACTGTACGTGACCAGCGCTACTTAGCAACTTCCTGATTTCACCGGACAATCCCTATAATATCAAAACATAAATAAAAAATATGGTAATATCAACAACAAAGGTAAGACGGGTTAGTTTATGAGAAAGCTATAGAGTTCAGACGATAGACTTGTGTTTTGCGTGCCCTTGTAAACTGTGAAATCTATCTTTTCTTGAACAGAGAGGCAAAATTGCATTATGAAAGCCGCATAATATTAAAGGTGATAGCATTACTTTCGGCAAATGAATGGCACGAAAATAATCGACAAACATGTGAAACAACGGATAATAAAAAACAATTAAAATACTATGTAAATGTTTTTGTAGTGAAATTCCTAGCCCCGGCTTGGTATTAATGACTGGCGAAAATTTTGAGAAAGTAACACGAAAATGACGTTTGTTAGTTATGTAAAGCAATCGACGACAACGATACTCACTCACGTTTTCAGGACGGTAACGAAACTCCGTAAGAACACGTTAGCTTTGAGCAGACTAACAAGTAACGCTATTTCGTTACTTATTTTCGTCGATGGGCCCAACTTTGGTCAACTGCGAAGAGAACGGTACTTTGTCGTGCTTTCGACTTACTTGAGCAGTTGCATCCTGCCATGTACCACAGTGCCGTCGAGGCGGCCAGCACACGCAAATGTAATTTCCGCCCTTCCATTACGCTAATTCGCTACCGGAATCAAGTGCCACAGCCATTAGCGTGAGCACGTACCTTTTGTTTATCCATGTTTTCCTGCGGGCATTCTGGGATTCTCTCGTTCTCACGCGGCGATTAAAGATCCCGCTCCTACGCCACTAAAACGGAATGCAGGGGAGGCTACGGGAAGAAGTTTCATCTTTGGAAGATGCCTTCGCTGCACGAGATATACTCCGCTTCACGTTAAAGGGTAACTCCTGTACATTTTCTCGATGTTAGGTTACGACGGTTTTCGCGAAAGAAGTGTCCGCGAATTACGAGGCGTCAGTTTGTTTCGATGCCTTGGGCAGTTTCGTAGATATCCTAGCTCAAGTTTTTGTTACGGGGGTCTACGGTGAAACCGAAACTACCGGCTCGAGCATGATGGCAACCCTTGTGATCAGATGCATGGCTATCCTGTGACGCAAAATCCGTATTGCGGCACCGCAAAACGTACGACTGGCTGCTAGTCGTAAGAACAGTTCTGAGCAGTCAGGTAAAGATGGTACAGCTTTTTTATTGCTTTGTTTTGCAGATATCAAACATCTGTAGCAAATATTAATACACATTCATAAAGTTGCCGGCCGAAAAACGAGTTCGCCACGATGAAAGCAGGCTCAAAACGAGCTCCCCACTTATCTTCTGAGAAGAACTACAATCTTTGTGTGCAATGCACGTCTGCAGAAACGTTGTGGTAGCTAATCATAAGCACGCGCTGAGCAGGAACGGACTTAACTATGGCCGCCATGCTACCTTCGGCACCACGACGCGCTTGAGCGAGTAGGGAGTCAATAATCTTCGTGCGCGATCGCCGAAGAGCACTTGCAATCTACGGCCGCTAAAACATAACACAAGCATAAATTGTCCGATGGGACAGCTGAAAGCGAAACAGAAAAACACGGTGAAAGAAGTGGCAGTATGAACAAGAAGCCCCTGTAAACGAAGATGACAGCAGGGCACTATGTTGCTTGATAGATAAAGAGCCAACCCGCTGAATGCCCGCTGAGAACCTGGTTGTAGCATTTTTAATATCGGCTTTAGAGTGAATCGCGGTTTCCCATTAGTGTAATATTTTAGCAGTGCTCATATTTAGTCTCCGTAAATCTATACCAGTCATTTACTTTGGTTCGACTTTTGACCGGAGTTACCCTTAAGTGCGGAGAGTATTGCAGAAGGAGCGACCTTTCAGCTTTCAGCGTTCCTGCAAAGGTTGGGGGCCCGCAAGGTTAGCACAAGAACAGGCCGCCAAATATGGGACAGAGAAAAAGAGCAAGGCTAAAGGCCCTTTATGTGTTTGTACTTGTCTCGCAAGTATATAGCGTCATGCGCAAAGGCACAAGTATCTTTGGAAGCATAAGCATGGACGTACCAACCGGGGGTGCAAGGGGGGCGCTTTGCCCCCCCCCCCCCAGTCCTCAGAGTTGGGGGGGCAAGGCCTGTGTTTTGCCCCCCCCCCCCCCCCCCCGCCCCTGAAACAGCCGCCACTGGGCAGGGCAAACACTGGCCGGCGGCGCCCGAGGGATACTCAAGGGCACCGCCCACCGGCCCTGGGGGGGGGGAGGTTGACTTGCCCCCCCCCCCCCCCCTACCCACTCAAAAACCAGTTGGTACGCCACTGAGCATAAGTGACATTTGGAAGCGAGCTGTGACGGAGCCCTCGCTCGTAGGATGTACATATTTCGCGGGTTCGCACACCAATGGTTCAACTGTCGGTACTTGCGGAAGCGCGAAGCGTGA
Source organism: Ixodes ricinus (assembly GCA_037355805.1). NCBI lineage: Eukaryota > Metazoa > Arthropoda > Arachnida > Ixodida > Ixodidae > Ixodes > Ixodes ricinus. The sequence continues at coordinate 27,778 of JAZHYW010016735.1, forward strand.
ATTTTATTACGGGGCTTTAACGATGCATTCACTCTCTCTGGCGTTCGAACCACAGTCGCGAAGCTGATCGGCTCGTTTTCAACATCAATAGTGCGTGAAACTGAACTGAATGTTTAAAGAGACCATGAAGACGATTTGGAAGTTCAGTTTAACAATTTAAATAGATGTCATATGTATTGCAGGTAAAGTCCACGGAGTTTTAGCCCGATGTTGCGCTTGTGAGCGTACAATTTAATTTAACAAATCCCGCAAAAATAACACCGAGACCGATGATAGAGACGCGCTAAACTGCGAAGAAATCCAGCTTTTCAGTCACGTAAACCGGGACATAAATTGAGGCTCGTCAGGTGATTGTTCGAACTTAACGTTATTAGAGGGGTCAGTTGGGAAACTCCAGCGTCATTCACCGGAGGAGCGCGGGCCGCTGCGGTAACAGGGCGAAACAGTGGGCGCTGCCGTCGCCGTGAGGTCGACTTTCTCCGCGTCTGCTTCTACACTTGCACCGCTTGCATGGTCTGCTGCAGGCTCCGCCAGATCCGCTGCGAATCCTCCATTAGCGTGCATCGCTTTTGGAATGATTAACTAATCTCGAACTGAAAATCCACTTTATTTTTTTTAGAAACTGCCGAGTTTAGATTGTTGTTGGGGTTGTGGCAGTTGAAAAGAGCTCACATGGGCATCCAGCACACACTTTGAGGGAGTCAGCATATCCCAAGAGCACTCCCAATTCTTTGACGGTTGATAGCCATTGCTGGGTCGTGCCTTGACACCTATATAGCTTGAATCTGGCACCAACTTTCCTCCTACACTCCTAAAAACTCCTGCGCGTCTGCTTACCCGCAAAACGCTCAAAGAGCCAATCTCTGCGATCGATGAAATCAGCTCAGCGAATGATGACGCGGAACATCTATTTAGACCTCAAATTAGGTATGCGCTGTGGCATTACGCAATGCAAGCTTTGCATTGCGTAATGCCACAGCGCAGAGTTCATTTTTAGGTCTAAACGGATGTTCCGCCTCATCATTCGCGGAGCTGATTTCGTAAATCGCAGAGATTGGCCCTTTGAGCGTTTTGCGGGTAAGAAGAGGCACAGGCATTTTTTAGAGTGTATGTTGACATCCAAAGGGAGAGCTCTTTGAATGTGACAGCCCTCATCCCAGAAACTACGCCTTGTTTCTCTACAGCTTGTAGAAAATTATGTGATCCTCGCGTGTCCTTCGACATTATTATTTTATGACTGGCGGCTCTGTTCCTGAAATTTTGAAACAGGTTTCGAAAACGTCGGTGAGCTTGTCTGTTCGGTTGCTGTCATCGTCGACTGCTTCGGGTTCGTGCGTAATTGTCACATCAGGGGTAACAGAACTGGCTGCAGCCTTAGCAAAGGGGGGGGGTACATTCGGAAACAGACGTGACATAGCATTTCTTTTAATTGCTATTAGACGTTGGCCATCAGAACCGTCTGCTCAACCATGACTTCCGAGCAGTCTTATACGCATTACTGACAAAAAGTAACCGATTACAAACATAATTATTTATTGACAATTGTAACTGATTACAGTAATCGATTACTGCATCACAAGAGCAACTGAAAAATTACCAGAAACTACCTGATTACTTTCCACGTTACTTTTTTACTTTTTGTTAAAAATAAAAAATGCATACATATATGTTCAAAGTGGTTACATTTTCTTTCTTTTTGGCATTCACACCTTGTTAAGCTTCAACAGCAGTTGCCACTCAAAGTTTGTCGAACTACAACTGCTACTGAAGTCTTCAATGCCGATAACCCGGATCGTAACAACCCGTAAACAGGAAACGAGGCACTCTCGACAGCTTGACAGCCAAAATGTCGCTGAGCGCGATTACATTCTAAGCCCTCTGGCGTCTTGATATCTTTTTTCAGTTGTTTGGGAGTAAAAAAAAAAAAAAAATACGGTCCAGCGTTGGTGCAACATAGACGAGTGACGCACGGGTACACAGAGCGATTTTGTGCGTATAATAACTCAACTCAATAATTTTAGCTTTTTCGGAAACATATAATTCATTACTTGTAATTCATTACAGAAAAATATTAATCAGAGTACCGAAATCAGGTTACCGCAGAAAAAAAAAGGTAATTGAAGCGTTAAAAAGTTACAATAAAATGCAATTGATTACAAGATACCAGGGCTTGTAACTCGTTAGGTATGTACTTACAAGTTTGCGTGCGAGTGATGACGATTAATGTCGTCAAACAAAAAATGCAAATCGCAGAACGGCTTTTTTTTATGTGACAGGATTGAAGAAAAAATAAATATGTAAGACAAAGACCACACAACAATGAAAGATGTGGTTGTGTTGTCTTTGTCTTACATGTTCATTCTTTGTTCAGTCCTGACCCAAACCAACACGCTCCTCGTCCATCATTTTTTTTACACTCTAAGAAATTTCTGCAGTGTCAAATTGCCCGCAAAACACTCGTAGAGCCAATCTCGGTGATCTACGAAATCAGCTCAGCGAATGATGAGGCGGAACATCTGTTTATACCTAAAAACGAAGTCTGCGCTGTGACATGCAAGCATGACGCTTTGCATTGTGTAATGCCACAGCGCAGACTTCATTTTTACGTTTAAACGGATGTTCCGCCTCATCCTTCGTTGAGCTGATTTCGTAGCTTGCAGAGATTGGCTCTTTGAGTGTCTTGCGGGTAAGCAGACGCGCAGGCATTTCTTAGAGTGTATGCGGGCGGGAACTATTTCTGAGCGTTCGCGTTCTGCCATACTTCCAGGCGCACAGCGTCCTTCGGAGCGGTAAAGAAGTGGCGCTTCTCTTCACTTTTCGAAGCTTGTGAGGCTTACCCGTTGCGACAGCCGGAAGCGCAGGAAGTCGGCATGCTTTGCTGATCGATTACCGAAAGTCTCAAAGCTGCAGGCGCGCCAGAAAGCAAAACTCAATGAGCCTATCGACGACACGAGCGAAAATGCGAGGAACAGCAATGAACACGAGACGCCGGGTGAATCGACTTTAGGGCAACCACAGCGCAACCTCTAGCGCGCTCTGCTAATTGGTGCCACGCCGGGAAGCGAGTTTCCAAACTTATCCCCACTAGTAACGTTGGTCCAGAACAACACGGTCGCGCCAGTAGCTTCGGCATCGTTCGCAGGTTCTCGCGCCCACCTTCACCGTGCTCCAACTTCCGAGCTGGGGTGAAACAGAGCTGAGTTCCTTACACCAATACGCGAATACGCGCGTGACGGTGAAATCTCGCAGCCTCATAACACCACGTGGCTATAGACACGTCAACGACCCCAAAGCGTATCAGCCGGATCCATTTATGACAGCTACATATCCACTTCGAGGGCATCGAAGTGAGCGCTGCCGAAAGGAAACATCCATGCACCTTGCACCTCGTCCGCCGGAATAGGGGAATCATCAAAATCGGCCGGCTGCTGACCTCCGTGCGGGATCAATCTCTGATCGCACGAACCGGATCAATGAATGCTGACGCAGATTCGGCGCGGTCCGCTCCCATCGCTCGTGTCATAAGCGACGCCTCGCATATTTTATGAGCCATAAAGCTCGCTTCGTTGCCGCAGCAATATTACGGCGGGGCTGGCAGTGTGCGCTTTAGCGTTTTATCGGGCCGCTAATGATCTTCTCCGGCTAATCACGTCTTCCGTTCGGAAGCCAGTCTTCATTTGGGCTGCGGGGAGGGCGCCGCCGCGATGCGCTTTTATAGGTAAATTATACACCGCGGGCCTGTATGAAGTATAGCTTGACGCCCTCGCCACACGTAAGTGGTTTTTCTTGAGTGCGCGGCTTGAGGAAGAACTAAAGCGATGTTTTACAAGCCTGGATCAGATTTGCTTTTTTGATTCGCTTTACGCTCTAAGGAAAAATGACTACCCGAAAGATGAAATGGCGTCTTTTGCGGCTTTGACTACCCCAAGGACCTGCCACTATAGCTTCTGAAAAAAATTAAGAGTCACATCTGGTGTAAAAAGAGCGGAAGTCTGAAAAAGACGACAGGCGGACAGTCACTTTCGAGCCACCTATACTATAGTGCAGGCAGTCGTACAGCTATAACTCTAATATCCATGTTACACGAGCGCTCTCAACTATCATTGAGCCAAAGACAGTTGACTCATTGCAATAGACCGGAGTTACACTGCAGGCACTAACCTGTCGTTGAGTCACTAACGACAGTTGAACTCAACTGAGCTTGCCAACATCAATTGGCGACGTGCGCGATTGAAAGCGTCGCTGGGGTGGGGCTACGACTTTGTGCAGCGTTGCCCACAGATGGTGTATTTTTCTTTGTAAAATTTGCAAAGAACGAACTTACCTAAGGAAAAAGTAAAGAAAGAAAAAGGCTTAGCTCCTATGGAAACGCAGCGACGCCGCCGGTCTGCAAACAACACGGCGCCGTTTCGCACGGGAGACAAGAGATGGCGCAACGAGCGCCGCCAACGAACGAGCATACGGCGCCGAGAGCCGGCACTTTAGCAGACGATCCTTTCGACTCAAAACCGGCTCGCGTTCCGCAGGCGGCGACATTTGCAGAAACAAAAACAGGCGCGGTAACAACAAGGAGCTGCAGTTCCTTGTCTGCTAAACACGACGGCTCTCGACGTCGTCTGCTCGTTCGTTGGCGGCAGTTGGCGTCGCGACCGCTTGCGCCATCTCTTGTCTCCCGTGCGAAACGGCGCCGTGTTGTTTGAAGACCGGTGGCGTCGCTGCGTTTCCATAGGAGCTAAGCCTTTTTCTTTCTTTACTTTTTCCTCAGGTAAGTTCGTTCTTTGCAAATTTTACAAAAAAAATGCACCATCTGTAGGCAACGCTGCACAAAGTCGTAGCGCGATAGGTTAAGAAACCGAATTTTCCGGTCGATTTAAAGAGCCTGCCGTCTCTTGTTTCACCCAGTAGATTAGAATACGCGATACTGCAATTATCGTTTCACGAAACAAGGGACTACGTTTTCTCCTTGCCTTCCTCCGTGGGGGTGAATTTCCCGTTACCCCGGGATGCGCGGAAGCGCACGTATCTGCGCGCGTTGCAGGCCGGTCGGCCGGTCGTGCCGGGCCGTCCTTCTATCCGCAAGCATGGCGTTAGTGGTGATCGTCGACGTGAGCAGCGTGGTGAAAGCTCATCGTTACGCGTAAAAGCGCTATCCTTGACTGTGAATTTTCGTCCTGCGTCGCGATGATAACCCAGCACGTACTAGAAGGGAAGATCCACCTACTCGTGCGGCGATGTCGTGGCGGCACTCTCAAGACAGCAGAAACGCCCGTGCCGTCGTGTTTTTTACTTCGACTACAGTGGTGCTTTCTAAGCATTTGTGTCCTCGAACATCGCCCGGATTTCTTATTTGGCGCATTTTATGCGTGTGCTCAAGTTCAAGGTATTACTGGCGCGTACCGTATAAAGGATGCGAATTTTCACGCGTTTTCATCACCGGAGAAAAGTGATTAGTGTTAGCAATCCTGAACGCTCGCAACGTCTATCTGATCGCGAAATCCTATTTCTACGTTGCTATATCGCTGCTAAGATTACATTGTCTTTTATAATCGTAGAAAAGGCGTGTGGCGATATTTGTACTATTGCAATGTCGTGTATTAGAGTCGTGATCGTCCAAGACGGCGTACTGCATCTTTTTATTTTATTTTTTCATCCACTGTACTCTGCAAGCCTATCAAGATAATAATAATAAAGCTTTAGGCAGTAGAAAACTGTCTGTCTATATTCTGTTACGGCATTGAGTAGCAGTGCGTCCCCTTTTCGAAAGGCCGCTGAAACAGCTGACGGCGGCGTATAGAAGCGGTCGCCGTGCTGACGACCCGCTGCGCTTGTTGTAGTGGTTGCAGGTGTGTGTACGCGCGGCGCAGAGCGGTCGTTCCGGTCGCTCCGGTTGCAACGGACGCAGTCGTAGGTACGCGCTCGTTGCACATGTCTGAACCAGCCTTCCCCCGTCCTCCCGAGGCGAAAGTCAACGTGGCGACATCGTTTGACATCACGTACCAGAGGTAACGCTGCGATGTCAAACGTTGGTTTGGTTACGACCTGCCCCAACCGCAAATCGAAGAAAGCCCGAAAAGGTCTGCGTTTCGTCGTCCTCGGAACCCGAACATGACTCGAAGCGCTGCTATCGTCCACATCGCACGTCGGAGTGGCGTCACAGGAAATCATCCCCAGGTCGGCTGTCCGCCGAAGAATTTCAACCTCTAACGGCGTCAGGTCCTCGAGCGTAGAAACCCCGCCATGATCGAAGTTCGAATGACAAAGAGGTTCGGCCGATGCGGTACCTCGGGATCACTGCGCGACGTACGTCGTCCAACGCCATTGGCCCGAGATCCTTTTGATAAGCGTGCGAGGACCAATGAGAGTGGTTTTGTTTTCGGGTGGAACCGAGGTTTGGCGGCCTTCAATTACATTTTTATTAAAGAAATAATCACCGTACGACTATACTTTATGGTTTTTAGGGATACTTAGGGTGTCTAAATTCAACTGTCATCATGAAAACACGAACTCAAAAACCACTTGAGTGCCCCTTTAAGACCACATCAAGCACTGTTACGGTAGTGTCACTGCTCGCTTGGAGCGCGATTGAATCCTATCCCAAAGTAGAGCGTCAACCTACGCGTTCACTGGAACAAAATCCAATCCGGACGGATAAAGTAGCACTCATGTCCGATACACACTCGGAGCACACGACAATACAAATGATGGCCACATCCGAGGCAGGTTATTTGCCCATTTTGCTTTCGACCAATTCGTGAACATAATACTTGGAATGCACTTACCAGTGTATTGAAGTAAAAAGTTGGCTACATGTCTGGTCATTTTGTCAAACGTGTTTAAATCCGTAGCATTTAAACACGTCCCCTTCTGTGTTCCTGAGTCTCGGGTTTTTATTACCATGAGTGCTCTTAGGTTCAGGTGGTGGTATGCAATTTTTCGTTTAGCCTCGTACCCAGCCACTTTGTTCCCATTTCCGGTATGCGTTCCGAGAAAAAAAAAAGATTACAACCAGAAACAAGCAAAAAAATATAGAAAGAACATAACAAGGAGAACTGACGATTGTAATTAAAATATTAACACGTTCTACTAGAGAGGCAAGAGGAAGCGATGTCTGCACGCATACCGGAAGTTCCAGAATTGAAGATCTCGTCCCCAGTCACCGAATAGGCGTATCCGGTACATGGCGACGAAAAAAATAATAAAACGTTTCAACCTGCAAATAGTAAAAAGAAGAGGGGCGGCAAAACGAGAATGCGTGACGGTTGCGCTTATATCCAAAATGTCTTTTATTGGCGTGGCGACGGGCAAAACAATGTTTTCGCCCATATTGGAAGAGACAACAATTCAATATGGCGGCTCCCTTGTGGCAAGGATCTACACGCAGGGTTTCGTATGGAAACAGATTACATCACATCATTGTTTATTTATGAAGCTGCGCGTCCTTCTTTTCAGCACCACCCGGATTCAAATCCTTTGCGGTGAATTTTCTGGTTAACCAAGAGAAAGAAGGCGTTCTTTCTTGCCCTTTCCACTCCTCCTCGTTCCACGCGCTCCTTTCTGCACCATCTGCTTCTGCTCCCTCTTTCGCCCCTTACTCCCCCTCTCCACTTCGCGCGCTTTCTCATACTAACTGCTTCTGTTCCTCCCGTTCCTGCGCGTGTGGGCCCAACAGCGCAGGAACGGGAGGAACAGAAGCAGTTAGTATGAGAAAGCGCGCGAAGTGGAGAGGGGGAGTAAGGGGCAAGAAAGAGGGGAGACAAGAAGCAGATGGAGTGCGAAAGGAGCGCGTGGAACGAGAGGAGGTGTGAAAGGGCAAGAAAGAACGCCTTTCTTTCTCTTGGTTAACCAGAAAATTCACCGCAAAGGATTTGAATCCGGGTGGGTGCTGAAAAGAAGGACGCGCAGCTTCTAAATAAACAATGATGTGATGTAATCTGTTTCCATACGAAACCCTGCGTGTAGATCCTTGCCACAAGGGTAGCGCCATATTGAATTTGTTGTTCTTCCTCCAATATGGGCGAAAACATTGTTTTTGCCCGTCGCCGCGCCAATAAAAGACATTTGGATATGGGCGCAACCGTCACGCATTCTCGTTTTGCCGCCCCTCTTCTTTTTACTATTTGCAGGTTGCAAACGTTTTATTATTTTTTCGCCGTGGCAGCTTACCGGATACGCCTCATTCCGGTGACACAGGGACGAGATCTTCAATTCCTGGAACTTCCGGTATGCGTGCAGACATCGCTTTCCTCTTTGCCTCTCTAGTAAGAGACGTGTTAATATTTTAATTACAATCGTCAGTTCTCCTTGTTATGTTCACTTTCTATATTTTTTGCTTGTTTCTGGTTGTAATCTTTTTTTTTTTCTCGGAACGCATGCTGCCGGAAATGGGGAACAAAGCGGCTGGGTACGAGGCTAAACGAAAAATTGGGTATACCGCCACCTGCAACCTAAGAGCGCTCATGGTGACAAAAACCTCGAGACTCAGGCTCGCAGAAGGGGACGTGTTTAAATCTTACTTGAATTCTTCGGCAAAATGTTAGACCAATAACTTTACTTCAATACGCTGGTAAGTATTCAAATGATCACAAATGAACGGCAACCTACTCATTGTATCGTTGTATTGTCATGTAGCTTTCCAGTGTATCAGACGCGGTACTGCGCATCCGTCGGATAGTTTTGTTCAACGTAGTGTGACGCTCTTCACTGGATCGTAGCGAGCAGTGACACTTCATGTTGAATAATGATGTAAATAGTGGTTTTGGCGACAGTTGACTAGACACCTACAAAACCATAAGTGATGATTTTCTTTAATAAAATGTAATTGAAGACAGCAGAGCCCTCAGTTCCACCCGAAACAAGACCACTCTCATTAGTCCTCGCGCGTATCAAAATCTCGGGTAATGGCGTTGGACGACGTAACGTCGCATGTGTTGAGACAACATCGGCCAGACATGAACTCGATCATGGCGAACTCTATCGAACGAACCGTTAAGAGTTAATTCTTCTGACGGACAATGAGATGACTTCCTGTATTTTCACTCCGGCGTTTCGGAAGTCATGTTCGGAAGACGGCGAAACGATTCAGGCTTTCGATTTGCGGTTAGGCAGATCGCAAACAAACCAACGTTTGACATCGCCGCGTTACCTGTCAGGCTGATGTCGCCATTCTTCATCAGGGAGACGAGAGGAAAACCGGGTATGTGCAACGGCAGCTGCCTGACGTCCGTTGACCAGGGCTGTATGCCGCCGCGCATACTACCGCCACAGCTGCGCGGCAGATGCGTCAGCGACCGCTGGCCGCCACGCCGCTATGTGTCCACTTTCAGGAACTGCAAGGTATAGACAGACAGTTTTTGTGCCTTCTTGATAGGCTTGCGAAACGCAGTGGATGAAAGAAATAGATAGACGGCCGCACGTGTATCACGACTCTGCGACATTGCAATAGTACAATCGCCACGCATACTTTTCTTGTGCATAAAGACTGGCGAAATAAGTTTCGTGATCGCAGACGTTGCGAGCGTTCAGAACCTTAATCACTTTCTCCAGTGATCTTTGCGATATTCGCATCTGTACGGTACGCGCCAGCTGAACGAGCACACGCAAAACCGCCAAATGTTTTCAGGCGATGTTCGAGGGACACAAATGCCAAACACCGCTGTAGTCGAAGTAAACGCGACGGCACGCAGCGTTTCTGCAATGAGGATGCCGCACATTTTTGGACTTCAACATGCCGTCGGCATCGACATAAATTCACGGTACGTAACATCGAGCTTCACCACGCTCTCACGTCGAGCAATCGCCTGCTGCCAGCGCAGATAAACGGCAACAACAGCGCAGCACACAGTATGCGCTCCGCGCATCCCAATTCACCCCGGAAGGCAGGAAAAACGCAGTCCCTGCGTAACGATGATACGGCAATATGATGTGCGGCAATGCAAATCGACGGAGAGTCGGTTTCTTAACCTATCCTTCGGCCTGTGCGGCATTTTCGTGGTACATTTTTGCCGTAAATTTGCAAAACAGACACCTGAAGAATAAGAAAGAAAAAGGCAGCTCTATCGGAAACGCAGCGACGCCACCGGTCTTCAAACAGCAGCGCCGTTTTGTACCGGGAGACAGAGATAGCGCAAGCAGTCGCGACGCCAACTGCCGCCAACGAACAGGCA
>JAZHYW010016736.1:0-80445 GCA_037355805.1 Ixodes ricinus
CTGCACATTGTCAAAAGTTTTTTTTAAAGTTGTATTACATAATCGCCTATACGAGTATTTTCTTCAAAACATTTTACCGAAATGGTGCGGATTTTTGAAAGGTAATTTGCTGAACACGAATCTGTGTTCTTTTCTGCATGACGTTGTGCCCATCATAACTGAGAGCAAGGAGACGTGGTTTACTTTGATGTGACAGGTGCATTTGACAACATGGATCACAGACTTCTGTAATACCCCAGGCATTGCAACCTTTTTGAGAGCTACTTGTCTTAACGTGAGAACTTGGTATGTGTGTCTAGTTGCCTATCGAACCCTTTCTTGGTTACGTCTGGCGTCCCACAGTGAAGCAACCTTGGCCCTCTGCTGTTTATCTTTTTAAATTACCTTACCTTGTGCGTGAAATACTCAAAAATGCAGTTATTTGCCTACGGCATAAATTATATTGACTGACAAATACTGTGTTTATCTACAGTATGATGTATGCTTTACTTTTTTGTGGTGTTCGTCTAATGGTATTGTAATGAACGAATCAAAAACAGTTATTTCTCTCAGCAGGAAACGTGACATTTTGCAATTTTGCTATGTTTTAGACCGTACTGTTAGCCGTGTGTCTCTGATTAGAGATTTGGGCGTTTATTTAGATCCCAAATTTTCTTTTAATCATCAAGTTACAAATATTGTCAACTCATCGCTCAGTGTTTGGTGTCATGACGCATATATCGAGCAATTTTAAGAATGCACCTTGTTTTCTAACATTATTTCGCTCCCTTGTTCGAAGCCGCCTTGAGTTTTCTTTAGTTTGAAGCAGCATTGGAGAGACTAACTCATACGTTATTAAGCGAGTACAAGAAAATTTCTCTTTTATGGCCGTTACTTGCAATCCAAGGTATTTTATAACTATGAGAGATTATGTAAGCTGATTGGCTTACACTCTTTGTGTAATGGACGAATGATCCGGGATTTGATGTCCCTGCATAAGGTTGTTAATGGTGTTGTTGATTGCACACCGATTCTAAACAGTGTATATCTGCGTGTTCTGCAAAGGTCTAGTTGTGTGCGATCATTTGTTTTATCCTTCCCGTTTACACAACACTGATCCCATTACCCGTCTGCAACTGGTTCTCAACAAATTTGAATCTGAGATAAATTTGATATTGATATTTTTGGATGCGAGCATACATTTAGAAAGTGCATTGATATGTCTTCCATTCCGACATGTCAACATCTGTTTTGGAGATGTGAATTCCTATTGTTTCGATGTAGTGCACCACTAAACAGGCATATAACTGTTTGTGTGGCACTGAAAATAAAGCAATCAATCAGTCAACAAGCGCCCATCTTCTATTTGTTTGCAATAAAGTCTACCTTTATCGCAAAACCCGTCAATTATCTTGGTAATTGACAGTAATTACCATGAATATTGCTATTTTAAGAAAAGAGATAATTGTCGTGAATTTGGCAATTTCAGAAAAACAAATGGGAAGGATAGATCACACACATGAAGCATGCCATGATGACGTATACAGGGCATTCCAGTGCCGATTGTTTCCACTAAATAATGCCAAAACCTGCTGCTTGCAAAATTCGCAAGATATCTGCTAACTAGCGTAAATACTCGTTTTAGAGTACTCCTTCAGCTGGCCGGCAGCTGAACATGCATGTCCGGTGTAGAGACGCACTCGGAGCAACTTGTTTCCTATATTGTCGATGGCTTACTCTGCATTTCGGTTCTCTAATGCTGTGAGAATAGTGCCCTGAAGACTTGTTTTTGTTCACTTTTAGGAGGTGCATGTTTGGATGATGTGACATAAATGGATGAACAGCGATCAGGGGCTCCGGAAGTATATCTGATGTGGGGGGCAACGTTTGTGGGCTCATATCGCATCGTGTAGTTCACCTCTCTCTCTCTCTCTCTCTCTCTCTCTCTCTCTCTCTCTATATATATATATATATATATATATATATATATATATATCGACGACCACTGACGAAGCGCAGTGTAGAGAAGTGAAGGCCGCAGTTAGATAGAATTTTCGGAGTCTCCGACGCGGTATAGCCTGGTGTTGGCACTTTCCACACATGGTTTGTCTTTCGCGTCGGATTAGCCTGTGGTGCCTCGTCGCCTATGGAGCGCAGCTTCAACATGCAACAGCCTCACGCAGGCACGTAGCCAGGATTTTGGTTCGGGGGGGGGGGGGCGCCTTGACAAAATGCTGTATGAGGGGAGGGTGGAGAGGAGGTCCCAGCAAAATGAAAGATTTGGGGGAGGCCCGGGCCCCATGGGCCTCCCCCTGGCAACGTGCCTGTCCTCACGGGTGGTGGGAGGAGAGAAGAGAAGGGGGGGGGGGTCGGACCAGCTTTGAGTGTGGGGGCGACTGCCCCCACTGACCTTCTCGGTTCCGGAGCCCCTGACAGGGATTTTTGTTTCACTTACCTGCGCCCATGCAAACATGACTTATTCGGTCGATGGGAAAGCTTCCTGAATGCGCCGAAGCACGCAAGCTGTCAACCTCTGGAAATTGACTTCTCCCGGGAAGCCCGACACCCACCACACGAAGAGCCTGTAGGCTGTGTACCTGAGTCGTATGAAATAAAGCATTTAGCAAATAAATTCATGCATATTTTTGTTTATCTTGCCTTTCATATCAGCATTATTCATTGCACCTGGCATTCCCTGCATGTGTGCCACATCACGAACATATGACAGCTATAATCGCCTCCTACAACGATGTCAAAGCTACTGGCGCGAGCGAGAGTACTGGTATCGCGGTTTATCTCGCGCAAATGGCACGCTAGAGCAGACTCATGCGCTCGCACCAGTAGCTTTGGTAGCGCTGCACACTAAGCGTTTCATACTTACACGTGCGTGTTGGAATGTGCGTGGGGATAAACTAGCGACACCAGCTTATAGGAAATAGATGTGCTCGAGCGTAAATCTCGCACTCGTGCTGTGAAGGTTACACGAACGTGCTCACAGCTTCAAGAAGTGGCCTCGGATGCACGGATGCTCGTGCGCCGGGGAACCCTTCAAAAAGTCATGAGCGCGCGCGCTTCCTAACATTCACGGGCAGACCTAGTGGAGACTGTCCCCACCGGTTGTTGTCGCAGTACTCCACGTATATCGGTGTGTAGTATCGCACGTGACGAGCGTGGACTTCGAGTAGATCCCTGCGGAGGCACAAAAGCGGGAACGTCTCGTGGCGCGTGATGCAACTGATACTGCGGAGCGGACCCATCACGGAAACTTCCGCACAACATAGATCTTCGTCCCGCAGCGCGGCGCAGCACCTGTCGCAGGAACACCTGTGGCAAGTGTACGTGATCAGTAGAGAGCACCGAGATAATAGAAAAAGGGCAATGTTCAAAGAGTCTTACCAGTCTCCATCACACTGTCGGCGGGTTGCACTGCCCAGCGCGGCCAGGAGACCGTATTCGCCACCTCCGTTGGCGCGATGAGGCAACGCCGGCGGATCGAAGGCGAACGGAGACTCACGGAGATCGAACTCTAAATCCGCGGTGCCGTGTTCGGAGCAGCTGCCGATGCTCTCCGAGTCAAACGCCTGCGCAATTTCATTCCTAGAGAGAGCTAGCCGCACCAGCCGCACGTCTTGCCACAGCCTTCCTGGCCAGGCCTACCCAACAGTGACGTCACAGCACCACCGCACGAGAAACCGAAACCTCCCGGCCGGAAGTCAGGAATATGGTTTCGCTATCGTATTAATTTGTACTTTTTTAATTAACTACTGTCAATTTTAAGATGTCAAGGACCATTTCAGAAAGGGCGAATTTCCAGTGTTCAGAAGACACCATTAGCTTCGGTAGCTCGAGAAAACGGCGGACTATCCCGCTAAGCGCTCGTTTTGCACACGGTGCTCCGGTGGTGACATTACGCTCCCCACTGCGCAGGCGCGGCGCCCCGCCGGCTTCATGGCTTCCGTGACGAAGCATCTGCTTTGTTGTGCTTTTCTTTGTGTTTTATTCCTGTGGCGCGTCCGCTGTGACCTTGACCAGTGGTGCCCCCGCCGGCTTCACGGCTTCCGTGACAAAAGCATCTGCGTTGCTGTGCTTTTCTTTGTGTTTTATTTGAGGCGCGTCCGCTTTGACCTTGAGCGGCTCGTGCTTGATGACATATTTTTATGGCCATCTTTCGGGCACAACGCCGACGCCTTTTGCTGTAATGGGACGTATAAGGCTTTCACCTAAATAATTAAGCATCACTGCGACAGCTAGTGGGTGTTGTGAATCCTAACGAATGGGCCGCGATAGGGTTTCAGTGGCCACTGTCTACGTTAATACATTACATCACTCTACGTTTCTGCAATCTTTCTACTGTCCAATCATTTAAGAGCTATCTTGGGGTTCAGCTATCAGTAAAAATAAGTGAGAATGCTGCTAGAGTTAAAAAAAACGCGCCATAATATTTTTGTTTTTCTGGTTCACGTGGGCAAAGTCGACAACATAAACCGATCCCCGATTAGAGATGCGCAAGCCATATAATATGCACAGGGCCTGTTTGCTCGAAGCCGGTTACCTATAGCCGCGGTAAAAAGTTTACCGCATTTTCCTCGAGGGGGAATTTCGGGTCACATGACCGGTAGAGTAAGAACGGCGAGGAAACATGGCGGTGTCCCCTCGAGCGAGTGTCGCTCGCTTTGGAACTAATATGTGGTAGTAGCTGCAATATCGTGCGTGTTAGTCAGAAACGAATGGTGCAGGGGGCTTTCACTTTGCCTTACCTCACTTAAATCGCAAAGCATGAGCAATGACATCGCTGCATTTCCTAGATAGTCTTTCGATTCTGGCCATTGCTAAGCCTAAATGAACGCAATAATCGTCGGCATGGCAGCGTCTTAGATATACTATAGTGGATTGCCTTGAGTCAATCGGCTGCGTATTGTTAGCACGCAGAAGCAGACAGTGTCCCAATATACCTTTTGCTAAATTTCCCAAGCACCAAGTTGCATGCTACGAGTGTAGTTACACGCCCTTATAAAAAATGATTTTTGACTTTTTATTGAAAACATGTTGACATCTTGTTGACTCTAATTACTTTCTTTTGACTTTGACTTTCTGTTTACATGGTCAACAGAAAGTTTGTTGACTTTGTGTTGAAACTTTTCTGATGATTTTCTTCAACCTGAGTCAAAAGAAAAGCTGTTGATTTCAACTTTATGTTGATTTTTTTCTGCTGACTTTCTGCTGACAGTGTGATCAGAATGACTCCAGACGTTCTGTTTACTTCGTGTTGAAACTTTTCAGTTGACTCTCTGTAGCCAGTGTTTACAGAAAAGGTACAGACTTTCTGTTGACTTTTTATTGAACATTGTACACCTCGACTACATGTCAAAAGTCGTTATGTTTCTCAATAGTCTCTGACAAGGTGAGAACGGGAAGCAGCTTCAGGTGTCCCCCCTCCAGCGCGAGTCTACTACCCTTGACAAAGCTTCAGCGTTCGTGCACCTCGAGCGCGCGCGTGCAGTCAAAGCACGACGGAAGGCATGGGGTGCTTGCTGGAGGCCAGGCGTTCGAAAGGCATGCCCTGCCGTTCTGACTTTGTAAGTGACTATAGTGACTTTAATGACCATATTAAACTGTCAACTAGTAAAGAAAAGCAAAATAACTATTTGAAAATGGAGAAACTGCCTTGACTCGCTTCGTTCTGAGTGGTGCTATGCAGGAAGCGATAATATTTCTTCTAAGAGCCGTTTTGTGGATGATGTTTTAGCGACTGGCGAGTCATTATTAGTTGTACCAATGCTTTTAAGTAAGAGATATCGCCCACGAACTTCGATACAGTGTTTTCCATTTTGACAGACGCCCGATGAGATGATAAAATACTTGGAACCTTAATAAGCGCTCAGGTAATCACCGGCCATATGATTACATTCAATATGTAGGCAATATAAGGCTCTGGAGCAGTCAATGTGACTGTGATTAAGGTGTTCAGTGCTTCATGTTGTTTGTGTTTTTGTTTCTACTGTTTAGTTGTGGCATGCATGTAGTAGTGCCTACAAATACCACAGGAACACCATTTACTAACAAAATTAAAAAAAGAATCGCGTTTTTTACGTTACTTTGCTGCAGCCAATTTGGAGGAAAATAGAAAGCCATAGTAAGTTTCCACAACTTTGTTAAATGAATAGCTAAGCTGTAAAGCATTTTTTTCGTTTTAATCTTCTGTAGCTTTTTAGTTGAAAAGCTGTAACATTTCAATTGCAAAGCTACAGAAAAAGCGTCTTGGAGGCGACAGAAAGTCAACAGAAAAGCTAGAGAAAGTCAGATGAAACGCTATTGACATTTTATATCCTCCGACAGAAAAGCATCACAGTTTTTTGTAAGGGCGCGCTGCACGTGCTGGTGTCTGCAGTTGTAACTTTTCTAAAGCAAAACCTAAACCAAGTTTTGCCTTGCACGCGCGTTCGTCCAAGCCTTATTATGAATATTTACTTCGAATCTTTTATACGGGGAAAGGCGAGCGAGCGCGGAGCGTAAAGATTACACTTTTAGCATTCTCCTCAATGCTTGGGTAATTTAGTAATAAATCTATTTTTACTGCACTCTTAAAAAAAAAAGTAGTACTTCGTCCTTTTCGGGGACTAAATCGATGTCACTGAGAGTGATCCCCCAAAACGGCAAAACCCCGGTTTAGTCCCTTCCTTTCTTTTAGTCCCTTTCCATTGATCCCTTGAGGTCGAAGTTTTGAACCGTTAAAAGGAGTGTTTTTGATCCCTACAGCAGGGCATCAGGGACTAAGTTTAACTCTTCGGGGGATTAATTATGGTCTCTTGAGCGCCGTCGCGTCCATAATTGGGGAGTACCTTTGATCCCTTTGAGGGTGATTGGGGACTAACTTGTTTTTGATTGGGGACTAAATTTCGTCCCTTTGGGGATTAATTTTGCCACTTAAAGGGATGATATTTATAGTGACGAGGAGTAACTTTCGTCCCTTTGGGGATCAATTTTACAGCAATGAGGGACTAAATTTCGTCCCTTTGAGGATCAATTTTGACCCTTTTAGAGACGAATTTTACAGTAATGAGGGAGTAACTTTCGTCCCTTTGTGGACGAATTTTGACACTTTTAGAGACGAATTTACTAGTAGTGATGCCTTCAGCTGTGAATAGGAGCGAAAGGTTTGCGGCACTGAACAGCTTCCTATTCAGAAAAGGTAGATTGTGCAACTCGGTATCTCTTCTGAAAAGTTGCACAAAGTGTCTTTTCAGAACAGGGAGGTATTCAATACTGCAGACCTTTCACTCCCATGCGCAGCTAAAAGGTGGAAATATTGCAGTTCATCTGAAAAGTCTCACACCTTTATTTGGGAAAAGCAAGCCTGTGTTGCCAAACAAGCAGCATCATGTCCAACCTAATCTAAATGGTAATGATGCCTGCAAAGACTGGATATGCTCGAACTTTCAGGCATGCTTTAACAGCCAACATCACCATTTTACGAAAAAAGTTGGACCAGGAATCTGTAGACAAAAATTCACTTTCATTGTGGAAATATATTTATTTTATAACTACAAAACACTGAAAGTAAAAACAATTGCACATCACAAGTATACAAAATAAAATACTGCCATCTTAGCACTGAAGCACTTGCCAAAATTTAACAGGACTAGCATATTGCAAAATTTAGCATGACTAGCAAAACTTGGGAAAAAAACCTACCAAGAGACAGCCCTTTCCAATGTCCTTTTTTCCTTGTGTAATGAAAAGGACTAAAAAATCAAACACCTTAGTAAAAAAAGCTCCCATCATAAAATATGAGGTAGCAAAATGACTAGTACATTTATAAATTTAAAAAAAGAAACCTGGCATGGGTTTGTGACTTTCAGGAATATATGTGCTAAAAAATGACTGTATAGAGGGTGACTTAAAGTCACCAGGCTCTATCTAAAATCGACCGTAAAAATCTATGCCCGTACATAGCAATCTAAACTTTTCGTGAAAGGTGCATTTCGTAGTTTTTTTTTCTTGTAAAATTACAAAGTGCAGCTCTCTTTCTGTAAAAAAAAAATAGGGCCAAGAAATTTGACAGGGTCTACAGCGGGCAGCGACGCAGACGACCAAGTCCCAGTGGCGTACCGTGTTTGGCGTTCGTATTGCTAGATGGCGTCGAGAGCAGCTTACGAAGGTGCAGCCGTTCAGCTGGAGAAAGCAGACGAAATCTGTTTGCAGCAAAAGCGCCGACGTTGAGCAGACTTATTTCTTTTTACTTTAGGTTTTGCTTTTATTGTTTGCATGTATTTTATAACTAAAGGTACATTTCAAGAAGCCGTCGAGATAAGGAGGTAGCGCCATCTACAATACGAACGCGAAACACACCCCACTACTGGACTTGGTCTTCTGCCTCGTTGCCCGCCGTAAACCCTGTCAAGTTTCTTGGCCCTATTTTTTTATAGAAAGAGCTATGCTTTGTGATTATACAAGAAAAAAAACTATGTGTGAAATACACCTTTTGTTATGTACTAGTCGATGTCGCGAGATCTTTCATATTTACGGAGTGGTTCCTCGCGACAGAAGGAGCCGCGGGCAAAATAAAGAAGAAGTTTGCTGTGTTCTGAAACCGCTACACGTCTCCATATTGTCTCGTCGGCTCCGGAGTCTTGGTTTATAACAGTGGCGACGAGGATGGGATAATGAAGACACCCACAGCGAGGGGGATACTTCGTCCATCCTAAGAGCGCACCAGTCTGCGGGTTTTTCAAAGATGAACCACCAGCTGCCAGAGTTTGACGAAGACAAGGACAAATGGAGTACGTACCTCATCAAGGTAGAGGCTTACTTCGAGGGCAATGAGGTTACAAATGACGCGAAGAGACGAGCATTGCTCGTAGCGGGACTAGCTATACCAAAACAGTTCGAGTACTCTGCTGGAAGAGTGGCTCCACAAAAAGCCTAATGCTCTAACGTATGCTGAGGTGGTAGCAGCTCTAGATGCGCACTACGATCCGAAGCCAAACGAAATATCTGAGAGCTTTAGGTTTTTCAATCGTTGTCAAAAGAGGGAGAGTCGATTCACGAATTCATAGTCGAAATCCGCAGAATAGCGGATAACTGCAATTTTTCGGCGATGTTGGACAGAATGCTGAGAGACAGGATCGTCTGGAGCGTGCGGTCAAAGAACCTTCAGAAGCAACTGCTGTCAAAAAGGGAACTTACATTAGCAGATGCAGAAGCGCTAGCCATGGCGGCTGAAGCTGTTGAATTGGACGTCAAAAGAATGACTCGGGATGAGCCCTCGGAAGTCCTCAGGATGAAGGTCCAAGGAAAGAGGTCCGAAAAATTTCGCCCACGACAACAACACACAAGGGTTTGTGAGCACTGTGGAAGCCGAGAGCACGAAGGTAACCGCTGCCAGTACAAAGGAACGACATGTTTCCACTGCGGAAAATGTGGTCACTGGGCCCGGAACTGTAAACATCCTGGGCAACAGAGGTCATATTCCAGGCCGCATGTACAAGCCAAAGCACTAGAAGCAGCAGGAGTTTATAACACCTTTGATGAAAAGTTTCGATTGCTACGTGAAGGCGTCGATTTTACGGTCTATTTTAGATCGAGCCTTGCAACTTGGGCATCACTATAAAATTAAAAAAAAACAACCTGGCATGGGTTTTTTGATTTTAAGAAATATACGTGCTCAAGAAAGTAAAAACAATGTTAACTTAAGTACGAATGCATTCCTTCAATGCATTACACAAGCACCAGAAAAACTTGTTTTGCTTAGCATGGGTAAAAAAAAAGCAAAAAAAAGAGCGCTGCAGTTTTTTTTTCGAACTCAGGGTGGTCAGCAGTTTTGTGCCCATGCAGCCCAGCTTTGAGTGTTTCAGATCTACAAGTCTCTCGAAACAAACAAATGTATGACGACATTTAACGAGGTACTGAAGGTCAAAAACAAAAAGAAGTTCTACAGCTCCCAGAGAGGCTCCTCTGCCTCATAGGCCTGATTTTCCAAAAGCACACTTGCAGCGCTCTGTTGATGTCATGGGGCACACTGCGATGGGATAGACTGCAGGGGCGAAGTCTGAAACAAAGATTGAAAATTAAGACAAATTATATAGAGTCAGGCTTTCTTGCTTTCACCATTGTTTTGCTGATTTTCTCCGTCGTCAGCTACAGTGGTGACCCAAACTTACGGTCCATCCATCCTTTCAACAGTCTGGTAGAAAATGTCCGGCTTTGGCTTGCCCTCTGTCAGTTCAAGGACGGTCACCAAGTTTTCTGAGGCAATTTCAAAAAAGCGTTGCTTGGCATCAATGCTTGTGATGCGATGAAACTCAGCAAAAATCTGAAATGAAAATAGTTGATCTTTAGTCAACCTATAAATCGTAAACTACCCTGTAGAAAAGCAGGAGGCAAGAAAAAAATTCCCATTTTATTATGAGAAACAGAATCGTAATTGCAACGATGTCAGTAGGATAAAAAAGAAAGACTCGTGGTGCTTGTTTTTGCCATGAAGGAAGTGCCAGTTAATAAGGCTATGGTGTTGTTATCAGTTTTCTGAAAGTAATTTGTTCCAAGCACATTCCATTATGCTTGTGATCACATTTAGTGTTGCCCGTGCTTTGACAAATGCTGTTAATACTTACTTAAAAATAGACAAAGAAATAAAAACAAGTATGAAGTACCCCAATTCTCCACATAAGCCAACTAATGCAGAATGCGTAGTGTTTTTGGTCGGCCAGTTTCGATCAGATGCATCTCAGCTGCACCAAATCTCGCTCAGCAGGAGGAACCGCCCAAAATATAAAGCTATTTGCTCGGTTTTCTAGCCCTCCAAAAATATAACTAAAACGCAGGCATTTTCTTATAATGCTGCTATAAAAAAGGCAAGCAAGAACTGTCCTATGAAGATAATTTTTTTAAAGGCATGTTGAACTTGAATAATTCCCACTGAATTGAGCAACAGAGCAAGGACAGTGTGCTTGCTCTCTTGAAAACTTCCAATAGGTTGGCAGGGCAGTGCCATTTTAAACCTTGTTATCACATTGGGTATGCTCTGAGATCCAGCCAGCAGTCGATCATAAAACCGGTGACCATGCTTTCTGCACATACTCATGTGCATGACGGCAGGGTCAGGTAATGAAATACTTGTCCAGAGAGCCCATAGTTTCTGCCAACCCGTAAGCTGAGCCCTTGGAAGAAAATTAATAGCAAAAGACGAACGGCTTCATTTACTGCAAATGTGCTGAAAAAGAAAAGTGTAATACAACAAAGGGTAAAGTGCACCATTTTTTTCTATATCTTCTGCATCATGAAACCTTACAATGATCTCGCAGAACAGGGCCGGTCTTGGTTTTCCTTCAGTCACCTTGAGAACAGTTGGCAGGTTTTCTGAGGCAACATCCATAAATCGCTCCTTTGCCTTGACGCCAGTACTAATACGAAAAAACACTGCAAAGATCTGCAAGAAAAATTATTTTCACATCTTCAGTCTACTTGAAGATATCTGTAAGCCGCTCTTTTTTAAAGAAAAGCGAAAAAATAATGATTTATTAGTTGTAACAAAATCGTAATTGATGTCAGTGGGATAAAAAAGGAGACCCATCATGGTGCCAGGCTTCACCATGACAGGACTAACGGCGCGTTTATGCCAGGACTGGAGCCGCAAACGCAAAGCAGATCTGCGCAACCGTAAAGCAGATCTGCGTGTTGGGGAACATTTTTCCCAACCGCGTCACCGAGCCAATGAGATCTCCCTGCGGGAGCTCCCATTCGCTAGCAGCGCGAATGCACCATAGCGAGGGTGGTCGTGGTCTTCTCAGGGTACTTACTGCTCCTTAAAGCATGAGCAACATCGTTAGTAAGCAACATATTACCTGGTCTGTGAGCTTTAGGGCTGGATAGTCGTCTACGATGTTGGAGATTGTAGGGTGTATGCTGATGTACCCTCTTTGCCCAAAAAGTCCTCTCCATGGCATCCTTCACCATCTCCATATACGTAGCCGTTTCCTTCCTTTCTCTTCTCACTGCGTCCATGTGGCCGGCTATGAAATTTCAATCTTCAGTCGTGGGCGAGGATGCTTGCAGCTTTCGAAAATTGGAAGGAACGAAGTAAACCAACCTTGAACATAGTAAAAACACTCCGAGATGGCGAAAAAGAAAGGTCAGGCAGACACAGTCTTAATTAACTAGCACCAGCTCGTTTTCGCCCTGAACTTCTGTTCATAAATCAACCCTTTTCCATATGTCTGTTCTCCACCTGTGGTCAAATATTTTTTCTAAATCACAAGTATTTTTCTGATAACATTCAAGAGACAAGACTGAAATCAATAGTTTAAAGCTCGAATCAGATACTACTCAGTTAGTTCAACACCTCCTAGATCGCAAGGCCTTAGTGTTGCTGAATTCTACCCCTCTTATAGGTCATCGCAAGGCTGACTGGAAAAAGTGCTGCATTTGCATTCAGCTGGAACACGTATTCTCACCAACTGAACACGAGTTCCAGGCCAATGCTAACGTAGCACGGTCCACTTTGTACCCTGCACTGAAATATGATAATCGACAAAGAAAATCAAGTGCTAAGGAATTGGTATGTAAGAGGTGTTAGGCCAACTCAAAATTAAGGTGTCCTTTAAATGAAGCTATAGCAACATTTTGTGTCGTGATAACAACTGTTCATGGCATGTGCAAATTTATTTTTACGTGACTTGTTTTTATTTTTGGTTGCGGCAGCTTCTGTTCCAAAATGACGATGCTACGTACCCTATGCTTTATGTAAGATACTGTCATAAAGCATAGTGTCTGCCATAACCAGAATTTATTAATGCGAAATGGAATGACAGTCAAGACGAGAAAAATGCACCCTAAAGGGCCCCTGAAAAAAAAAAATGTTTTTTAAACAGTTTGTAAGGAACACAAGTGTCAAGAAATAAACATTACGCAACAACATTTTTTAGAGCAATATTGACGGCGCGAGATTAATTTTCCATTAATTCCACGACGTCACGGAATGGTAATACGCAATTTCCCCCTCAATAAGATTGTCATAACATTTCTCCACCTCAACGCGATGGCCAAGGCAATCCACCTCTCCTCCCCGCACCCGAAATGCCGAGAGAAAACACGTGGAAAGGACGTGATTACCGACTAAATCGCGTCTCGCGCGATCACTAAATATTTTAGCAGTGACCCATGACCTGTTGTTTTTCTTTGTTTGTCCCCCTCTGTAATGCGTTCGGGCCCGAGGGTACTTTCAATAAATAAATATTGCTCTAAATATTTTTTTTATTCGCGTAAAATTTATTTTTTGACACGCGTGTCCTAACCAGACTGTTTGAAAATGCTCAGAGCCCAACGCAAACACAGCTATCAAATAACAAGCCTACAAAAAAAAACATTTTAAACGAAGTTTACAAGAGCAGCTTTGAAGAATACAAAACACATTTGAAGCCACGAGCACAAGATAAGTTATACACAGGGCGAAACCAAACTCCGAAGTGAGGATCTCAAAAGCAAAAAGTATTACAAGACAAAACACCTCCACGCTGGGCTCTATAAACAAGTGTATCGTTACAGCGTTCAAGTGCAATTCCAATTTGGTGATTCCCGACCATGGCTGAAACTATAAACCGTGCCGCGGAGCCGACCAGCATCGGCCGAAACATAGAGGGCCGAAAGACACTCGGAAACCCGCAGAGAAAGTAAGAACATAAAGTAATGCTTAATATAAACGCGCGCGTGCACGACTTCGCGGCACCGCTCAATTTCGTGGACACGTGCTCCTACAACGTTTCGTCGACTTTTTTTATTTTTTACCGCGGGAATTGCATTATTGGTTTAACTTCGTTCGCCGCAAGCCTACCTCAACTAAAGCGGACTTGCCCAGGCGACTCTGATACGCCACA
The DNA here is from genome assembly GCA_037355805.1 of Ixodes ricinus. Lineage (NCBI taxonomy): Eukaryota > Metazoa > Arthropoda > Arachnida > Ixodida > Ixodidae > Ixodes > Ixodes ricinus. The sequence continues at coordinate 13,851 of JAZHYW010016736.1, forward strand.
AATGAATTCGCGATCGCCGCTTTCAAACAGTCCGCACTACGACTGAACCCCTCGCTCCGCTCGGGGAAACTTTAATATTGATTGAGAACATGTTTATTTACGCATACCGGATACGACCATACCTTTCGCCTAAGAGCGTAAGGGCGAAACTTTACTCTCGAGGCGCGAACTCGCACCAGGCCTCATACGAACCGCAACGGTTTCGTCAAGCTCGCATCGCCTTGGTCGCCGACCGAGGCGATATGTGCGGAAAGACGCTTTCGATGGAGCGTCGCAAGGTTGGTCGATGAAAACGTACACGGGAACTTTTCGATGAACCTAATTCGCATTAAAACGCTGCTGCGTCGACGAAACGATCTGCCGGTGTAACATCGTTTGTTTGATAAACTGATTGCCGCCGGGCAGTTTTGAAGTGCTAGGCCTCGTTTGCACGCTACGAGTACGCGCCCGACCGCGTCAGAGAGCGAGCGCCTATCGTACAGGGTAATCCTGCGACTTTACGAAGTACGTTCTGAAATGCCTATAACATTTCTGCTGCTCTACAAGCAGCCAAAGCAATCAAAACTCACCGTTCAATCGGTCGCCACTCCGACTGCATCCGACGACGCATCCACCGCACCGCCACAGGTCAACTGGGTCAACCGTCAGCCGTCACCTAGTTCAAACTCGGGCGCGTGAGCGGCAGTTGGAGAGTAGGTAGCCTCGTCACCGGCGCCTCCGCGTCGCTCGGATTCCGTTCTCAGGTTTTTCGCGGTCGAAAACATTCACCAAATATGCGCGTGTAGTCACAATTTCTGAATCCCGGGGCCAAAATCTTGTTTTGTCAAGGCTTCTTTCCAAATTAGCTACTCGAGTGATGCTTCGTCCACTTCATCGAAGGCTTGCGGCAGCCATTATTGACGAGGGGACTAAAGTATTCATTAGGGGAGCAACTCCAGTGGGAGAAACAAAATGCCCGCGGGACGAACTGCTCGAGTTACCGCTTTTGAATAGAGGGCGCTAGGGTCGTGGGGATGAAAGATGGCGTCTGGTCCCTTTGCGCACCCTTTTTTTTTTTTAAGAGTGTGGGGCCGAATTACATGGTTTTCAGTTTATGATGGAGTTATGCTGATACAGTTCTCACATGCTGGGCAACCATGCTGCCGGTGTACCGCATGTCTTTCGCTGCTCACCTCTTCCTCATCGTTTAGGACTAAACTTTGTCGCCCTCTTTCGAACCTGGAAGGAAATTTCAATGAGGCTTGTCTTCACTTCAGACCACGAGAGTTAATATAATGTACGCTAGAGGTTCAACTGGCGCTAGTGTGCTGTTGCAAATTGAAGCAGACAGCAAGCAGTCGAAAATTGACTTCCGGTAATGCATTTCTATGGAAAAAAGCGAGTGAATTTCCTCTCTGCGCTCGATTATAAGAGCAAATATCACGAATAATTCGTGCGTACTAGGCACATTGGAACATTTCCCAGTCACGCAGATGAAATAATTGGTCAGTTACGGCGTTTTTATTTTAAAATCGTGGCATGAAAAACGGTGCTAAATCCGCTTCGTACATGTATTTATGTGCACCGTCGGACACTGTTAGCACGAACGCGGCGTCGGCGCTTTCCAGTATGGGGGATATACGTGCAAAACGAACGAAGGACATGTGGAAAACCGAGAGAGACGGCAAGAACTAGGCAGTAACACTGAATAAGTAACTCCTTGTGCTTGCAGACGATCAAAATAAATTAAAAGTCACGTAATATAGTCTCGATTTTCAATAAAAGAGTACTGCTTTATTCTTTCTGCTCATGAATATGTGCGAAGATGCTTGTTCTGGGTTCAAATCATCACCAGCACGCTCCAAATCTTTGCAAATAGAGAGAAGCCAGAGAACAGGTGCCCGATAAAAACTGCCCGACATAGGAAATAATAAGAAAACACACCTTTCATAGCACACGTACTTTATTCTTTACGTTTCGAACGTGTTTTTTTTAACCACTCGTAAGGATACACGACGGGGTCATTTTCATATAGTGACAGGACGGGCATGTTAGCAATATATAAGCACTAACGGAATACTGGCGGACTTTGAACATACTCTAAATTCCTTTCGATCGTTATTTTGCTTAGAATCGTCGCTCGTTTCTACATACCTGCCATGGAACAGAGGTTTGGGCCTGAAATATAGCGAAGTTTAACATCGTTCAGCGGTAAAGAAAAAATGCTGTAACTAAAGCCATTACACTTTCACAATATTAATAAAGGTACATACTACCTGGTACAACCGAAATGACAAAAGTTATTCATGTTATTTTCCGGCGAAGAGACAAAATTCACGCGCGTTTTCCCATAGGAATACACAGGAAGACTGGAAAAGTAGACTGCATGCTGTCTGCTTCAATTTGCAACCGGAAGTCCCGTAGACACTAGCGCCAGCTGAGCCTCTAGCGTGTATTTACTTATCCGTAAAGAAACATCCTGTATTATTCGATTCGGAACATGACAAAATTTTATATTAATAGAACTAGTAAGCCAGCAACAAGATACGCTACGAATGATGCGGGGGATGAAGCACATAAAATATACTACTACTTGCACTATCGCAACCCTTGATTTTGCAAATTGTTTGCTGTCGTAGCCCGGTCCCACGCAATATCAGGGACAGTAATTACTCGGAATGGTTTTATAACCAACCGAAACCTCAATAGAAACTCGTTTGGATGGCGGCACGCTGATCCTATCAGCCGTGTCGAGCTTAAGTGAGAGAATAAAAGCTTGCCACGGGCCGTTCGCCAGAGGTAACTTTGTTACATCGTGCGAACGATGTCGCTTAATCCTGTCGCGGTCCACCAAGCACCCGAGGCGCTCTAATTTTAGAGCTAGGAAAATACAAGAAAAAAATAGCCGCAGCCGGGATGATGCTGAGCCCATCCGAGGGCCAAAGCGTTAGCTAATATTCAAATTTTACCGTCGGCGTAGCGTTGCGGGCACCTCTGGTACCTTGCACGCTTTCCACTAGCTTTAATGTACGGGCGTCCCGAATAAAGTATTCCCGCGCTGCAGGGCGCTTTTCTTTGTGCTCCAACAACGCCACGCGATTCTTTTGTATGGCAATGTAGTCGTTTGGAACGATGCTCCAGGAAAAAATGAAGATATGGGATGCTTTTGTTCCGTTGCAGCTAAAACTTTTCGCGTTTGTGTTGCGTAAGAAACAAAAAAACAACACTAGCCCTGTATTGCGTCGCCTTAGGGTGCTCGGTGGTGGTCCGCTCGCGCTTCTACACTAATCGTCTCCCGGTAATTATTGCGTTCGAACGACAAGTAAACAATCAACAAAGACACAAATTGCGAGAGCTACACGAAGCTAATCGAGCCGCTCACTAAGAAGAAGCGAGGCGGCAGCTAAAACGGAGTAACATAAACACGCTCCGCTGTGTGTTTCAGGCTAACCAATCAGTTCTCTGCGCTAGCAGGCTAATCTTCGTTCTACCCCAGTATTGATTATCTTACCACAAAGGTTGGAAGCAACTTTGCTAGCCCTTATATTAATGCGAATATTAATGCGAATAGCATTCTTTGGATACTTCACGCACTTTTCGTCTATGTATCTATCTATCTATCTATCTATCTATCTGGCTATCTAACCTCTTACGCCGCGGGTCGATAAATAAATAAAAAAGACCAGCGCCGGCTGGGATTCGAACCGTTGACCCTTTGATCAGCAGGCAGACGCGCTAACCACAGAGCTATGAAGGCAGTCATTCAACGCACTCTAAACACTTGTTTATATCTTTACCATAGGACGCGCTTTACAGCGCTGTCGCAGCTACCGGTGCGCGCGCGTTCCATGCACGAGGGCTCACTCACCCTCTCCCGCGCTCACCCTCTCCCTCTAGCTCACCCTCTCCCGCGCTCGGGAGAGGGTGATGTAGCGGCCGTGCTCCAGCCTCACGAGAGCGGAATGAGCCCTCGTGCATGGAACGCGCGCGCACCGGTAGCTGTGACAGCGCTGTAAAGCGCGTCCTATGGTAAAGATATAAACAACCGTTTAGAGCACCGTTGGTTGAGACTAGCTGAGACGCCAGAAAGTCTGGTCGGTACCATTTGAGTGTTTGTGCGTATGGCGCGTGCTTTGCTCGCCTTCCTAAGTGACACAAACGCACGTGCTGGGCTGCGGAGATCGTGCGCAGGGCTGTGAAAGTGTCAACAAATTTAGAATCGCCTCAAGAGTGGGCTGGCGTATCTAGAGTGTGCCGGCCACCTGACGAACGCGCATAACTCCGCACCGTTTGATGCTATTCGCATTAACGTAGATAATCATTCCCAAAGGATGGGTTCTGCTGATTTTTGTTTTTCGTTTCAGTCCTCTCTCACATTCGCTATTTCTGTAAGAATACGTTTAATGAAGTTTAAAGAATATATATGAATATTGCCTTCGTTACGCAAGAATGAACTGTTAAAAGTATAGGCGACACAAACAGGCGAAGCCCCGAAGTGCCATAGACCATGTTAAAAAGTGTTTGAACGTCCGGAGACACCATGTGCGTTGCCATATTTGCTGTGGCGAGATTCATCTGCTTTTTGTCAATTTCGACAGCGTTGTTTGTAACAATAGAGGCCTACTGCTCAACGTCGATTGATCCTCAACCACACCTGCTAGCTAAGGGTTAGTATGCGGATCACTGGGCACGTCTGCTTCTCTTTACGTAGATTGCTATGATGTCAAAACGCCGAGTTCTTATTGACTCTGATTCGAGTGGTAGTGGGTGGACCTGAAGGCACCAAACGGTGGGGTCTACCCACTATCACTTTCCATGAAAGCCAGATCGCAGATCGGTGTCCTTTGCCGTCACCTCAAGTCCTGTGCAAAAGCAAACGACTTGCTCTCCGCGTGGTTTTTGCACTCTTCTTGCGCTTCTACCTTCTCGTCGCCCGCCGGTCTCGGTGGTTTCTCGCCAGAACCAACATGGCAGACGTACACTTCAGCTAGAAATTTGTCTTTGAGTGCCGATGAAGGCATCGGTACGGGCGCCTGGTTTTCAGCTTTCTCTACGCACGAATCCTTGTGCCAGCAGGCGATTCTTCAGGACCCTCGCTTTCGCGCCCTGGCCTTTTCCATCCCCGAAGGCAACTGGTGAGACGGTGCATATTCGTCAGTACCCCACCAAGTGGCGCTGAGCATTTTTGCCATTGGTCGTATTTTGTTGTCCGGAAGGAAAAATGCGCCACCTGTCTTGTCTCCGCCGCGAAAGACGTGGAGGAGGCAGGAAAGGTAGCGCAGCTCTCTTTCCGGACGCCAGCCTTCGATTCGAGTGTTCGCCGGTGTGTGAGGAGGGCCTACGTATGGTCAGAACTCTTCTTGAGAAAGGTTCTGTACTGTTGGAGACACTCCATCACACAAAGGAACCTCTGGTAGATCGTTCCGACACAGCAGCAATAGCAATTGAGATAACAATACAACGCACGAGCATTTGCTCCGGTAGAGTATCGTTTTATTGGTAATCAAGCCGTTTGTAGCTGACTTCGCTAAAACTTCCTTGTAAGAAACAAGTCCCCTCTGAATGCCTGGATAAGAAGGAGGTCTGGTTGTCTAGGTGCCAGTCTCGAAAAAGGTTGGGCTGAATAAGAATGCACGCGAACGTTTATCGAACCCTGAAGGTTCCAGATGGATCGTTGAACATTTGAACTTTGGCAGAAAAAGTTAAATAAGTTTTTTAAAGCAATGTCTTAGCAAGAGATCTGAAGTAGTGTGAAAAGTATTATTTAACCCGATTTAAGACTTAAAGCCATTTTGCAATGTTTACAGAGCATAAGAGATAACAGATAAGTATTCCATTTTGCAAAGCACCCACAACTTTGGTAAGAAAAACATTTTTTTAATTAAAAAATACTAAGGAGGGAATTTCTAAAAAGACTTTGTTAAAATCTTGCAACCCTCATGTACCAGACAGTGGCAAGTCATTTTTTAATTTACGAGCATTAGTGTAATAGCTAAAATTCTGTCGAACTTGAAAGTAGAATTAGGAACTTGCTCGAATTCTAAGCTTGGCAGATTCCTGTAGTGCGGATCAGGGCTCCTCCCTGTCCATATCCTCAGAAGAAAATCGTGCGCTAGAGTACTGCGTGGCGGAGTGACGCCATTTTGGCCAGGAATTTGGAGGCACAGCCTTTTCTCAAGCTGTTACGCTTCAACTTAAAAGAAGACACCAAAATTATTGTGTATCTTTGAAGAAAAAAAAAAGACGGCTTAGGGCGGACTGTTTAGAGCGGTGTCTGGATCTCATCACATCCCCAATGCCATTATGTGTTTCACTGAGGACCTTTCCAGGGTAAATGGTCCTCTTACGCCTACTATTACATTTTATTTATTCGAGCGTCTCGCAGGCACGAGTTTCGTTTCAATATAAGATCCAGGCGCAGCCAACGCTACGGGTTGAGGGCTCCAATCAAGCAGCGTAAAAGCACACCACCTTGGTGCTCCTCCTGTTTCTGTACTCTTCACTCTTAAAAAAAAGCTAGTAGTATTTACTAGGTAAGAGCTAGTAACCGCTTGTCGCATATGTTACTAGGTGCCTAGTAACCTTATTTAGTAACGGTCAATCTAGTAACGGTTACTAGGTCAAGAAACTAGTAAATGTTACTAGCCTCAAAGTAGAATCCATGTATTTTACAACTTCTAACTAGTAACTAGCGCTACCTCCCGACAGAAGACCGGAAACGCAACTAGTCATGTGATTTCCGGTGAAAAAAAAGGTGAGGGGTTATGCCACTTACCACCGGGTGGCAGCAGCAATAAAAATTTAATCGAATTGAATAAAAATCCAGGTGGCGCTTGTCACCGTGCAATTAAAGGTGCACAAAAAAGGAAGCCGATTATTTATAGCTTATTTCAGTTCTTTCACATTTGCAAGTAGAGACATATAAACATGCACACCCCCATTTTTAGCGCACCATCGACACAATGCAATCAACACAAACAGGCGCTTACTTAATCGCTCGAATCGCTAACTTACTGGCGGGGGCAGTGGGGATCAAACCCTGGAGGTTCCCAGCGCAAGTTTCGGAGCTGAGACCCGTTAGCCCACTCGGCCACTTCCTCCCCGCTAACTTCCTTGACTACCGCATAAGTCTTTTATACTTACCATCTGAGTGCGCAAACGTGTCGTCGTGTATCAGCACGTCAGTTCTTCGCAGTCGCTAGGTCAGTTGCGCGACGAGCCAAACCGCATAGAAAGCGGCGGGAACAAGCGTCCAAGGCGATGAACGACATTTCCTAGAAATGAAAAAACCGAGCGACGCGATGGGTGATCGTGAGAAATCGCCGTCGCTCGTCACTGTCTCCGTCGGTCGTCTCGTCGCTCGCTAAATCGATTACATGTGGTTGAGCCTTCAAAACGAATGCGGTCGCCGTCGGCGAGAGTGCTTTCTTGCCAACGCCCGCGGCGAAGGAAGGCTATTATTGACGGGGAGTACGACGGCAGTTGCACTTCTTTCGAGTGATGCGCTACAAAAATGCATGCAAAATTAATACTGCGTGCAACTCGCATCTTAATTTTCGCAGTATATTGACGAACGCTCGCGTTTTTGGGGAAGATAGAAGCTAATTCAGAAAAACTCGTAGAATGCCAAAATAGTTTTTTTTCATTAGTCCCAATGCTACATACACTATTTATGACGCACATCGGCGGTTGTGACAGTGCACTGTCACGACCGAAGACAGCTCAATCAGAATTATTCAACCACCGAGCACATACAAACCGTGAAGAAGTTCTCGGTGTCAAGTAGGAGGAGGCGGAGAAAATCTTCTTGGACGAAGAAACCCAATCCAGTGACAGCGGCACCGGCTAATAGACTTCTTCCAAAACCGACGCGCCCCATCGCGGCGAAATACCACGCAGTGCACTCTGGGAACTAGTTGGCCACTCAGTTTCGGTTTCGACTGAGCAGCTTCATCTCATGCTGTCACGCCGCGACCGAACACGCTGCTTGCGTTTTCGACTACCTGACTTTTCACGAATGTACAATACACTCATTCTCGAGCGATACAAAAACGAAGACCGGGCCACTTTCCTTGGTTCCCGAAACACCAGATATTGTGCGTGCGTATGCAAACGTAGTAAGACGTGGCTTAGTCACCTCACCCCACGAGTGCATCTTTGAGCTCGTGTCAGTAATCCCGTCTAGTACCAGTGAACTACAACTGAAATTTGGTCACCTTGAGCCCTACACGTATTTTGTTTGCCAAACGTCCGCTTCTTGTTACTTCATTGGGCGAAAAGCAAGCCGCATTCTCACAGGAGTATCAAAGTTGAGCCAGCGTTGGCGCATTAACTTTTAAGGAAACGCAATAAATTCGACCTCACTACTGCACAAAAGTTACTATGATGTCTTCCTCGTGTCATCACATATCTCACACTCAAATTTTATGCTGATATAAGATTAAGTTTTCGCAAACGCTGAGATCGTCTAGCTACGACGGAGGCCCTAACAAGCGTCCCCTACTCCTCGGTAAGCCTTTTTGGACGACCTTTTACTGACGCCCAAGATCTGTGCCTGAACGGTGTGTCTGAAATTATCTCGGCATACTCAGTGAGGAAAAAAAAAACACATGACAAATATTATGGCCATCAGCAACCGTCAAATGCGCTTTGAATAATTTCGTTCGTTTGGCGCACCGGGGTTCATGCCCGTCCGGCACACTTCCACCGAATGGTGCGACATTCTTCACACAAGTGCTCGACTTTTGCTTTCTTAAAACGGTTTGTATGCGCGAATGTGCCTATATGATTGAGGATAACTTTATGCGTATACGCGATGTTGAATATTAGTGAAATGCAAGCGGGTGGGGACTTCACGAATTCGTGCAGTGCTGCGGGGCAGTAGAGATAAGCGATGAGAAGAGTGTTCAAATGGAGCGTTTCGATGGCGCCTCCGAGTTTTACCTCGCGTACTCAGGCGTATTAACAAAACAGTAATTGCAAAAAGTTATATGTCGTCTATGGACGCACGAAACAAACAAACTTCCTGATCAACAACACTAATGTAAAGGCGCGAGCTCGATGTATGCATACTTACTGGTTTCTACAGCTTGTTGATTCGTACACAAGCAAGATCCCCGAGCTTCGCAGCGTCGAGATTCCCAGCACTGGCTCGTCCACATACCTCGAAACGCTAACAGAAAGGCTCAAGTACAAAAACACAGCAAGCATGCGTTAAGACAAGCTATACGTCTCGGGCTTGTGCTAAAGCTTCGAGGTCTGGCCATTTAGGTTAGTTTAGAGACCACAAATGACGCTCTCGGGACCAGAAAACATAAAATAACGACCGTTTATAGTCCACGCTCTGTGTATAATCTCTTGTCGACGTGTCGATCGAAACCGAAACCATGGCAGTCTCCTCCCTGGCCAACTAGTTCCCAGAGTGCAACGCGCGCCGTGTTGCATGCAGGGCTTTATGGAAGTAGTCTATTAGAACTATCCTCGGAGCAGTCTAGGTCCACGCACACACTCGCCCCGTCGAGCGCACGAACGTTAACTATGCACTCCAACACGGGAACATGAGAACTGCACACGACACAAGGCAAAAACGGAAGGTTAACATCGGAGAAATTAGCGTCTTGCGAACCCCGACTGGCCCCAACTTGCTTGTCGTACAATGTTGCCAAGCGTCTCTTGTAAAAGAAAAACATAAGTTAAAAAAATATATAAATAAAACAGAATGAACTTTTGTTGTTTTCGGAAACGTTTTCAGTATGTGCTACGTGGCTATTTTCATCCCAGTTAAAACCAAAATGAAAATATAAACGCTCACAAATGAATGCAAACGAGAAGGAACGTAAGTAAGCCGCATGGCCATTGCATCAACAATGGCTGCTGCGCTTGCTGCAACGCTGGCTTCCACGTCGTGCTGGTACGGAGGCTGCGATCGTTATAAAGTCAGCTCCAACCCTTAAACGTGCGCCCTCATACAATATTTGACGCTCGCGGTTGCGTGTGGATACCTCCCCTGCGATCCGAAACAGCAAGTACGTCGCTAACGCTGGCAATCGGGTATGAAGCAAGCGCCGCCATCTTCTCCGCGCCTTTGCGGTAGTAAATAGCTAGTAAAAAGGTAGTAAGCGGTCAGAATAAGGTAGTAATGTCTGCATTTGCGAAGTTTTTACTACCTATCGCGCGTTTGAGGTAGTAAATAGTTAGTGAAATGTAGTAACGGTCAGAAAGTTGTAGTAACTGCTGCAGTTACTAGCTTTTTACTAGCTTTTTTTAAGAGTGTTTTTCTATCACCGCTGAACTAATCATAAACAGAAAACGTTCAATGACTTGCTTTTTTGAATCTGCTCCATTGGTCCCATTAGCTCTGAGCGTCGGTGGTGTCTGGATTCAAGCTGGAACGAAGTGTAATGACGTTGATATGAGGCTGTTGAATCGGTCATTATTGTCGTTGTGTTTTGGTTCAGGTTTAGCAGCTTCGCAATTTGTTTCGGTCCGGCTCTGTTTCAGTGATTCATTCAAAACATCGGTTATGTTCCGCGGTTTCAGCAAGCGCGAACCGCTTCATAACTCTATCTCAGACAGCGGCCGCCCGTGCGCTTCCTGCACTAAACAAAAATAAATATTCACCGCATCCAGGAAACACTTTTAAATATGCTTCTCAGAGTGAGAAGCATATTTAGTAGTGTTTCCTGTGTTCGTGCTATTGTTGCTGGTCATGGAGATTTTGAGAGTCTACCCGAATAGAAAGAACAAAGAAGTAGCAGAATACAAACGAGTTGTAAGTCAGAGCGTGTCTTTGTCCTTCTGTGTGTGTCGTTTTGTGTGATTGATCTTGCGCTGTTACATTCAGTATGAATCACCAACTCGCCCAAGTTTCCATTTTATCAATGCTTTGCTGTCTCGGCGTTACAGAGATCCCTGAGCGTCATATTTTAAGAAAGCGGGAGTGTTTGCGTGGCGAAAACAGGCAAAATCATTCTTTAGAATAGGCGCCTAGAAACACACACACACAAAAAAGTGAACTGCATTGTTGTTGAAGGTCTGGGAAGAAGCAATAGCGAGTAACTAAACTACGTTGTCCGTTACTTGACTTAAGTTAACTAAGTTCGCTATTCTTTACTGTTTTGAAAAGGTAGTACGTTACTACGTACTACGTTACTACTTCACGAGTTTTCGTTCTTCAAACCACAGTCTCAGGTTTCAATCATCATGTATAACGATAGTGCGTTACTGCGTTATCGTTATATTTACTTTGCGAGGCTCTTGGGGAGGCAATATTTAGGTGCGATGGCGTGCTTGCCCCTTGTACACGTAGCACGCCTGTTTGACCGGCTCAAGTTATCTTTGAAGTTGTATGTAGGGTTGCGTGTTTTAATACTCACCGAAAAACTCCCGAAATAACCAATCGAAGGTTCTCTTTGTTTTCCCTCAAATACGATCGTAAAAAAACCAATTAACAAACATTAAGATGGAAAGAAAAATGAAAGTCCGATGGTTCGAAGGTTATTTTTGTGATTCAGCGGTGATTATAAAGAAATATCCATCTCAAATCACAAGCAACCCACCTCAAACAAAGACGGCTGAAATGCAAGTTGTACTTTCTGAATAACATTTTAATGAAATCAGAATAACTGTGAGTTCATGTTGACATGAGAATATTTCCTCATTCTTGAGAGCCTCTGCTCGTTTCGGCGGCAATATGTGATCCCTTTTTTGTGGTCAGAGGGAAGTCTCGTATCTGAGAGGCATTTTTCGGAATGCACTTTATGGCTGTTTTTTTTTCTTATAGACAATATCGAAGTGCACGATTATAGAGTCGAAGTAAACACAATGCGTGACTGTGCAGATTATTCGTGACGGGACATCTTAGTTCTTTGTTGCGTAGAGACCGGGACTGGATGAAAAATGGCGTTTTTGGTTTAATGCCTCTCGAGAGAGATATATTTGCACATCAATTCAAGCTCTTTCAGGTTCAAACCCCGCACTAGCTCTGAACCTGACCTTAAAACTCGAGTTTTTGGAGAATTTCGATTTGCATAAACTTCAGCTCTGCGTTTCTATACGCATCGATGACAACATTAAGATTCTGTAGAAGGGTTCTGCTGAGAATATGTTTTGCCATATCAACCAGAGAGATTTTTGACTGTTTGAACTGAACGAAAAATCGGTTCATTAGCATATTGCGCTAGGACTTACGGCATATATAACTGAAGGAGCTAGATCATGTGTATAAAAATGTGACTGAACAAATTTGCTTGAGTAAAACGTGAGGAATCAAGAACTTAAATCTCGACCTCCAGCGTCAGTCTGCTAACAAAGGCGTCTGATTGGCGCAACAAAACTTCGTACAATTGACTGATTGCTTCGTGCGTCCTATATTTACTGTATATATTATAATGTGCGTTGACAAAGTGGTTTTCTATGATGCCCAGCACGTTTTTAATTAAACCCATTTTTAATTTACTAATTAAAAAAATAATTGCTGAAAAGTAATTAAGATTGTAGGTATATGGAACATCCTTGATCATTTTAGATACGCACTAAGGCGGAAACCAACAGGATAGCAACCTTTCTTATGTGCTATGCGTAGTTATTGCAGGAGCGATTTGGCAGGAATTGAGAGAAACACACCAGTAGAACATACAATTTGTTTAAGTTTTGTTATGTTCAATCCACAAATTACAAAATAAATGTATTTCTTTTAAATACTAAACTTGGTGTACTTATAATGTACCAAACGTTTTTCAAAGGGGGCGCACGTTGCCCGGCGCAAGCTCTCTCCCACTCTCATACGGCGACTCTAAGATGGTAAGGAGTTTTAGTTTCGCGCCTTCACTCAAGCTGTTTCTCTAAATTACTGTTGCTGGGGCATTGCCTTTTTCGTTGTTGCTAATCGCAGCGGAGGGCTGTCATTTTCCGCCTTTCGAGATCTAATCGCTGTTTTTTGTCAAGCATATTCCTAACCCTTTTAGCATCGGCTCCTTCTCCCTTCCTTTTCCGCGATCTTAATCTTTCGTTCGTTGATCCTCTCTCGCTCGCCATGCGCCATCTTCTTCCGCCTTGAAAATCTCAGCCTGGCATTCGGGCCCCAGTGAGTGAGTAGTGTCCTACCGTCGTCTGTCTCGCGCACAAAATACGCAACAAAAAATACGGCACAGGACTACCCTATTTTCTCGGATCTGGTGCGGAGTGACTCCAACCACGTCCATTTTTTTTCTCCGTCCTTCCCATGTTCCCTTTTTTTACACTTCAGTCGAACAAAACTTGTATACCATTTTATTCTTTCCCGTTCTTTGCTGATAAGTGCGCCGATCTCGCAGCACCGACAAAAAGGCGGGGTCGCTGAGTGCGAAGCATCCACCTTTCCGAGTGTTTTGAAGCCATCTCCTCTCCGGGTGCAATCCCAGCCTCGGCAATAGTCGCAGGAAAACTCCAAATCCAAGACCGGTTCATCTTTCCTATCTTGAGCAATCTTGGTTCATTCTAGCTCTGCTTGTTTTTTATTTTTTTTGCCTATCTGCCGCTTGTGAAAATCCTTATTCTCTCTACCTGTCGTTCTGTATTTTTGTACGTACATTTCTTACGCTTATTTATGTTTCCATTTCTATCTAGCTCTTTTGTTTTTCTCCAGATATATTTCTCTCACTCTCGTACTCTTAATCTTTTTTATATCTTTTGCCTCGGGAGTGGTTATTTATCGCGGAAGTGGTGATGGGATAACGGTCCTCCTCAGCCGCTGTTCGCAAACACACACCCACACGCACACACGCGCGAGCTGGCGCAATTCCTTACGCCCGATCACACTTAAACGTACGCGGGTCAAAGTGGAACGCACACCCAGTCCGAACGCGCGCGTCCTTTTGCGTGTTCATCTGTTGGCACTCTCCCGGAGTATATCTCATCCGGTGCATTTGAACCGCGCCCCGTCCCCATCGCCGGGATCCTCCCGCACCATCTTGGGGATAACGCGGCCCGAATAAGGGAAGTGGCTGAAACGGGAAGGAGCGGCGGGGAGGAAATATGGAGCTCCGAGTGTCCCTGACGACTGCATGAAGAGCGCTGATCAGTACCGTCACGCTCGGGTGGTTTGCAATGGCAGCCATCGGATTCCGAGTCAGAGTTGAAAATATACGCACAAAAGAGAATGTCGGCTCCGTATATGCCGAGGACGAAAGCTCAGGTTCGGTATATATCCGGTAGCTGCCTCATATGTCGTCGCTGTCATCCCCTTTAAGCCGCCTATCTTTCCGTCTTCGTTCTCTTTTTGTTTGCTTTTTTTGTATCAGCTGATGCCTTAGCCGCCCTGAAGGACCTGTGATTGGAACGACGAAAAGATTAGAAGGGTCCACGCGTGAAATGTTCGATGAAGCTTCTTTCGAAATACTGGTTTATACGCGGTCTTGGATCCACCTTTAATTTTGTCGGGAACAATCTCCCATCACCGGTTCTTTCCCAAGCTCGTCTCCAGGCTTTGTATATTTTCTCTATCTGCCTTTCGGAGGAAGAACAAATAGTACAAAATCGATGTGCGACTCTATTTTCTGACTGGCTAAAATTAGTAATTGACGCCGTCTTTTAAAGCTTCTCTCGAAGAATAAGCAAATCGTCTCTTGAGCAATTTTGAAAGTTACTTGGTTCTTAATGGAATGGGGCCTTGACAAACAAATTATAAATCTTTTGCTAGCCAGTCATTATATATGATAGTAAGGACTGCATGAAATAAATATTGTGTATCTACACTTAGTTCATCACTAATCTGAGAGAGCACGGGAACATACTGCCCAGCCGGACCAATCAATCGACTGCCTTTCTTGCGTAACCTTATTTCTTGCAGGAGGGGGTGTGAGCTTGATCACGTGATGCAAGGCCGGTTGACTAGTCCAGAGAGCACAGGATTTGTGCTGCCCTGGATACTTCGCGGCGAATTTACTACTGCTCAACGCGATGCAACAGTGCGCCCTTTTGGAAGTGTGGAAATTATTTTGGTTAAACACTAAACAGAATATTATAGCCGTATGATTATCTAGAAGTGCATCTTATGTCCCAAGTTGCAACCGTGAAGCTGAAAGGAACAAACTCGTAACCTATAACATGAAAGTAAAGGACGGAGAGGAACCTAATATTTGAAAACAAAAATAAATGATAACCAACTTCTTTCATGACATGCTACAAGAAAACGTCTACACTACCGAACGGCTACATGGAATTAGCAAATGATTTGGGAGTCGTCCGAGCCCAGTAATAGTCCAAGTCAATGATTTCAACGAAAAAAGGACGTTCCTGATGAACTTTCACAAGTTGAAAAGAAGACAATTTTCTATAGATTGTTCATTCGTCGCGGCCGCCACGTTGAATTTTGACGCGGCTGAGTTGGGGCAAAATAGCAAGGGAGGCGCTAGACTTGAAGGTGTTCGTGTCAATGGTATTATTTTTTATGGCTATACTTTTTATTGAATTTATGTTAACACTATCTTCCTTATTGTTATCGCCCAACGCAGCTACGTTATGTTTAAACATGGCGAGCGCCACACAAAAACGAATGTTCGAAAGACCTTTCCAATACTTTCCTTCTCTGTGCTGCCATCTTTGTCTACTGGGTTGTGAAACGCCTTCTCGGCGTTTGCAGCAGTTGCTCTTTCACGAAATATATGACATCACGCATGCGTCCACAACCTAGTTTCTCAGCATTTTTGTCCGTGTGATAAGCGATGCAAAGGTATATATCGGAGGACTTTTGAAACAACATACGGGCCAACCGAAGCAGCCTTTGGAGAAGTGATTTTCCTAACCGAAAATTACGGTGATAAAGCAACACAATTTCTTGATAAGATGGAGATAAAGGGTGACTTTTACGTTTGGGACCCTATACAGAATGAAGAGATGATATGTCACCCGTGCAGCAAAACTACTGCCAGAGGCTTTCGGAGTAATAAAGAATGACACACCAAAACAAAAATTTTACCACTCTTACGAATAAATGCGAGAAGCATTCTTAATAACGTTCACAAGTTGAAGAAACTGCTGTTATTACACATCCTTGGCGTTCTGGTTATCACTGAAACGTGGCTATAGACTGACAGGCATGATATAAACATAGTCCACCTTAGAGACCGCATAATCTGTAAGGATCAGGAAATCCGGGGGGCGGGTGTAACTGTTATTGTAAAACACGAGATTCCTTTTCCAAAGCTAGAGGACATTCCACACCACGAGAGCGTTTGGTGTAAAATTAACGTAGCCGGAAACATTATATTGGACGACGGATTACATAGAGAATACCTAAACGAGCTAAATTAGTATCTCTGTAAACCGACAATGAAAAAAAAGCTCCTACTAACCCGACACTTTAATTTACCAGGTATAAATTGGGAAACGCTGCAGAATAACGTGACGGATGTAGATAGCTCAGATCAACTATTGCAGAGTGTGCCAAGTTTTTCTTTGCCTCAAGTGGTGACACAACAAGCACTAATGGAACGCTTTTGAAAGTCACGTGCCGAATAATAAAAGGTCACAACCGCCATACGATGGCGGAGCAACTGACACCGTAACACGTGCAAGTCATTTTATAAGATAGCGAACGTCAGAGCGCGGCCGACACTCGGAGCCGACAAGCCAATCAAACAGCATTGGAAGTGCAACGGCACTGCTCTCATCACCTTTTTGTGTGGGTGTGTCTTTGCTTGGTGGTGATCCAACCCAACGCATAAAATGTGCCGTGACGTTGCGGATTTAGTCCGCCGTTGTGCAGGGATGCCACAGCTGCCAACAGAGGTCGGTCTTTCGAAAGGGGTTTAGTACTGTAAGGGCAATCCCCGTTTCATGCTTTTTCTCCTTTTCCTTTCTTAATTTGATCCCAGTTTCACAGACTTCTGTCAAACATATTTACTTTAGAGCTTCGATTAAGATTTCATCTTTGTGAGCGGCAGTATAGTGGACTTTACATTGTCCGGGAAGGATGGTATTTCTGGCCACAAACCGATGGTCGCCACGTGTTTAAGTAACTACCAGTAAATAAATCCCAGCGTTGCTTCGGTCAAGGATTATTCGAGGGCTGATGACACGAGTGGGCTTGATCACCTATACGACGAGCAAGTGCTCCAAAATGCGTCTTTGGCGCGTCGGAATGCAAGGAAAAGCACGCCGACTAAAGGGCAACATAGATAAGGAGCAGGAAACGAGCGATGACAAGGCAGCCGAACGGACACCGACACTTGTCAGGGGTAAACAAAAGCACACGGGCGCTTTTTCGGGTGAACAAACGCACGAACTGCACATGGAGCAGAGGAACTTGCAGCAGTATATATTTCATTTGAAAACATTGGCGACCTTGGCGAACTTGGCATGGTGTGGCGTATGTTTAAAGATATAGTTATTCTTTGTGAAGCAAACTTTCTACTTAGCCAAAGCAACAAAAAAACTAATAAAGATAATCCATGGATTACAAGAAAGATTAAACACCTAAAACGTAACAGTGAAAGGGAGTAGAAATGAAAGACGTTCACAATACTCTATAACGCCTAATTAGAACGCAGCTCATGAGGAGGAGGAGGCGAGGGTCACGAGTGACGTTAGACGTGACGTCACGAGGATACATTTTCTCCGCTAAATTAGGCGGGAAATTTTTTCGCTAATCTTACCGTAGAATTCTCCCGCTGAACCTGGCGGGACATTTTTCCGCTGAATTTCCCGCCAAATTTACCAGAAATAGTTTGCTCTCATGACGTCACACGTGACGTCCCGTGTGACATCATTATGGGAAACGTCCCATAATGCAACGCGCCATTGCGACGACGGCGACGGCGACGACGCTCAAGCCGGAAACGGGCGCCTAAGAGTTGCGCTCTAAAAATGCAATCCAACGCAGCGGAGGTGCACGAAAAATCACGTTAACTAACATCACAAATAAAATCGGCATGAGAAAGGTGCTTATCTGTCACCTTGTCCAAGGTTCTTGTGAACAACGCCACCAATCTCCTCCCATGATTCGACCTTGACTTCTTTAAAGGTGCCGAAATTATTGCCTTTTAGTTTCAAAACACCTTTTTGTTTTCTTCCAACCGAAAATCACAGGCGCTACGCTTTCTGCACATGGTCGTATTGATGGCCTGTAAGAAAAGGAAGCCCGCTTTTGGCATCCGCCGTGAGGAAGAAGCTTTGATGTTATTAATCGCGTTTAATGCAACATTCGAGACGCGGTGTTCCTCTGTTTTTAAATGATATTCTTGAATCGCGAACTGGAATAAACGCAAACTTACAAAATCGGCACATATATGTGCGTTTTATTTAAGCGGATCTTGAAGCCATGTAACAGACTGCCTAGGACATGTAGCCGTGGTTACTGCAGAGTGCACATCGTGTTGGCGTCAAGTTGCGTGTAGAGTACCGTTTCATTCTCATAATAGGGACTTTTAGCAAACCGTTACCGAGTTCCGCATACCGCAATACCAGAGCCTTTCGAGCATGCTTGTAAGTGGCACCCCTTGGTCACTGTATCCGTCATGCGCGAGCTCAAAACCAGGTTTCAAAGGCTCCGGTAGGGCGGTACGGAACACGGTAACGGTTCGCTAAAAGTGTAGAGTATCTTGCATATCGTGAGACACCAAAAGCCAAAATTTATCAGTTATCATATCATTAGGTTGTCTGAACTACGACTGATTGAAGTAATGCTTTGTCGACCTTTCTGCGAACGTGAAAATATTTTTTTGGTTCTGCGTTGGCAGCAGCCATACTCACGCGTAGGTTTAAAACGCATATTTAGCACGGATATTTTTGTATGTATCGCCCTTTACTTTATGTATTGGAATCTGTCGTTTATAAACGAAAAGAAATGAAGAATAAGACTTCCGTTTCTGGGTACGTGTGAAACAAAAAAGCCGAAATCACCCCGACACTTGCAATAACCTCAAGTGCCGAAAATCTGTCGATGCAAGCGTCTAGAACTTGGAAGAAAAAAAAACGAATAAGAGAACTTGTAGGGATGAACCGATAAAGCAGGGAAACAAATAGCAGAGCAGAAGATCGAGGAAGGCAAGGTAAAAACTACAAGCTCCGAGGCAATTTCCTGTCTGACGCCAGCGCGTCTTCCAAAACCACGCCCGTTTTTACGTTTACCGTAGACACTCTCTATAATCGACATACGTTTTTGCGGACATATTGTGGGTATATACAGCTTGTGCCAATGCCTGCATGCTTTCGGGTGTATAGTGAGGCCCAGTTGTCAGTCAGGGAGTGCGTGGCTTGGGGACGATGACGACAGAAACCGACATGACACTAAGCGACTTAAAATGTATGGTCTGCTCTCCTCGTCTCTCTCTGTGTGCCGCTGGTTCTACCAAAACATAGCATCAGACTATATCCAAAGAGCAGATTTTTCTAGCCATTTTGTTGGCTCCTTGGAATGCGTGTCTGTGTGTGAGCGCGGCGGTTTGTGTTTATGCGGGGAATTCGGCCACCTCGATATTGGGGTTGCTCACGCCCGTAGCAGTAGACAAACACGAAGGTGTATAAGGCTAGGTCCTAGAACCAAGATACCGACAGGCGCCATTACTTATAACAAATACATAAAAAAACGTAAATCTTGAAATGTTTAGGTTTAATACGAGTGCATAGCGTTATTTTCAGTTATGAAACATTAAACTAGATTTTAATCTATTAGTTAACACTGAAAAATGTCAGGCATGAAGGCGACGAGAGGATGAGCAGTGAACTGAAAATGAAGGTTTAATGGACAACGTGTGCCAAACAAAATAAAAATCGCGCGTCGAGACAGCATAAAACCGGGCGGCGATTATGCGGCGTAACAACAAGCGAGAGGGAGACTGACTCGACAAGGTCCCAAGCAGCTCCTTATCTAATGTGCTTCACCATCTCCGAAAATTCGGCACAAAAGGTTCGTGCGTAGTAGCGCGTTCGGGGTGAGAATTAAAGGGCACTTTAAAGAACAAGATATCAGGACGAAATGAGTAAAGTTGCGGACCGAGTAAGAATAATCCCGAATTCTCTAGAAGTCCGTGACCGAGCGCTGCTTGCTCCGCCCTGCGCGCGGCATAATCCCTCACTTTGAAAGCGCGTCGTCCCGATGCAACGAGAAAGGAAAAGAAAAATTGCTAGTAAAAAGATATATATACTGTGAGACGAAATAAGCATGCAGCGTCACAGTCCCAACGCGCATAAAAATATGGTTCGAGCGACGTGGACCAATTCGGACCGTGGCTGGTGGCATGCATGTGGTCGGGTTCCGTCGGGGAGCACCTCGAAGTTCAAGTCCCCAAGGCCGCGAATGACTTTGTAGGGTCTGAAGTAGCGTTTTAATAGTTTCTAGCTGAGGCCGCGGCGGCGAATGGGCGTCCACATCCACACCCTGTCTCCGGGCGAGAACTCCACGTCGCGACCACGAATACTTAACCGCCCAGCGTCTAGACGTTGTTCCCTTATTCCTAAGGCGGACTGGCTGGCATACCTCTTCTGCCCTTTGGCTGACCAGATGGGCGTCTTCGGTGCCGTCGTCCGTCGGCTCGTGGGGCAGTATGGCGTCGAGCATCGTCGTCACTGTTCTGCCGTGCACTAGCTGAAAACGTGTAACCCCAGTGGTTTCTTGAACCGCCATGTTTTACGCAAACGTGAGGTAGGGCAACGCCTTATCCGACGTTGTGTGTTCCCCGTCAACGTACACGGAGATCGTGTGG
Source organism: Ixodes ricinus (assembly GCA_037355805.1). Taxonomy (NCBI): domain Eukaryota; kingdom Metazoa; phylum Arthropoda; class Arachnida; order Ixodida; family Ixodidae; genus Ixodes; species Ixodes ricinus. The sequence continues at coordinate 34,511 of JAZHYW010016736.1, forward strand.
TCAATAATGATAATATTGTTTAATCGCTCTGTCAACCTATTTGTATTCGGTTGGTATGCCGCGGTTTGGTGGTGATCGGTTTGGCTCAGGCGGAGATGAGCCTCGGTCCGTAATCAGGACTTGAGGAGCGCCGTGTCGCAAGTCGATAGCCTCAACGAAGAACTTGGTTGCGTCCACCGTGGTTCCCGACGGGAGTGCTTTTGACTTGGCGTGTCGGGTGAAATAATCAGTTGACACAATTATTCAACAGTTTCCTTTCGTTTATTGCGGTAAAGGTCCTAGTAGATCCATTCCACTCTGCTGGAACGGCATAATCGGGGGCGCGATCGGCTGCGGGAGACCTGCCGGTTTCGTCGGTGATTTCTTGCGTCGTTGGAATTCGTGGCACAAACGGACATAGAGGTGGACAGCCTTCGGGAACTTGGGCCAGTAGTACCATTCGAATTCTTGCTAGAGTCTTGCTGTGGCCAATGTGACCAGATGTCGGGACGTCGTGGAGGGCTCGGAAGGCCTCTTGTCAAAGACTTGTAAGGATTACAAGGAGCCACGTGGAGTTGCTCTCCACGAAGTTCTCTTTGTAGAAAATACCTTGCCGGACGTCAAATGTTGGCAGGGCACATGAGAAGGCTCGGCGAATCGTACCCCTTCGTACATCCAAGGTCTCGATCAGAGCGCGCAGCTCAGGATATTCCTGTTACAGCGCTGCCATGCCGTTAACGCTCACTTCGCCAAGAAAGCGGTCGTCGTCGTCGTCGTCTTTGACGCAGCCGATAGCTGACTTGACGGAGGCCCTGGACAGGCAGTTGGCGTCGCTGTGCTTTTGGCCGGACTTGTAGACCACGGTCATGTCGTACCCTTGCAGTTATAGGCTTCAATGGGCGAGGCGTCCCGATGGGTCCTTCATGTTCGCTAACCAGCATAGCGAGTGGTGGTAGGTGACCACTCGAAAATTTCTCCCGGATAAGTACGGGCGGAATTTCGTGATGACCCAGAAGACGGCAAGATATTTCTTCTCGGTCGTCGAGTAATTTTGTTCAGCGTTCGACAACGTCCGTCTAGCATAGGCGATCACGTGCTCTGTACCCTCTTGTCGTTGGTCCAATTCCGCATCGAGTTCTGTATTGCTGGTGTTCCCTTCTATTTCGGCTTATTGGTCGAAGTGGCCAAGAATCGGTAGCGACTGAAGTCGTAACTTTAGCTCGTCGAATGCCCGTTGCCGTTCTTCTCCTCATTCAAAGTTCACGGCGTCTTTCGTATGGTGCGTGAGCGGCGCAGTAAATTTGGCGAAATCCCAGACGAACCGCTTGTAGTACGCGCCAAGTCCCAGAAATCTGCGGACGGCATTCTTGTTGGTTGGCGGTGGAAATGCCGCTACGGCGCGAGTATTCTCTGGGTAAGGACGAACACCTTCTTTGCTCACAGCGGGGCCAAGAAACTACAGTTCGCCGTTGGCGGACCAACACTTGATCGGCTTAATGGTGAGTCTGGCGGTCCTGATTGCATGAGAAACGGTCCGGAGGCGAAGAAAGCGCTCGTTAAGGTTGACCAAGAATACCACGACGTCGTTAAGGTAAACGAGACAGCTCTGCCATTTTATACCTGCCAGTAGCGTGTCATAACACGCTGGAAAGTTGCCGGCGCCGTGCAGAGTCCGAACGACGTCACCTTGAACTCTTACAGTCCATCGGGCGTGACGAAGGCAGTCTTCTCTCGTTCCCTTTCGTCGACTTTACTCTGACAGTAGCCACTCTTCAGGTCTATCGGCGAGAAGTATCGGGAGTGGCGCAGCCGGTCCAGTGTGCCGTCGATGTGGGGGAGCGGATGCACGTCTTTCTTCGACACTGCGGTGAGCCGCCGATAGTCTACACAGAATCGAAGCGTTCCGTCCGTGTTTTACAACCCACCTCTTATACGCCTCTTTCCAGGTTGAGCGGCATCGCCGTCGCCGTCGCCGTCGGCGTAATAGCGCATGACATTATGGGACGTTCCCCTTAATGACGTCATGTGACGGCATACCTGACGCCACTCACCCCGTGAAAATTTTTCCGTAAAATTTGGCGGGGAAATGTTTCCGCTAAATTTAACGAAAACAGTTCCCCGCTATATTTAGCAAAAAATGTTCCCGACAATTTTAGCGGGAACATTTTACCCTCCTGACTGGCACACGTGACGTCACGTGAAATTTAGAGAAAAACTTTCCCTGCTAAATTTTAATAAAGTAGAAAGTTGGGCTAGTTGGTATTGGTTGTACATAGTGATAAATACACAGCGCAAAAGGAGAAAAAGGGAAGAGACACACCGGATAGAACAGAGCGCTGACTCGCAACTAGATATTTAATAGACGAAAAGGAGAAAGAAAAATATTTTAGTCACCATAAATCGCACGTGTAACCTGTGCCATGATATGTGGTTGTTATGGCACGCGCTGGGCCTTCATTGTTAGTTTCAAGAACTCTAACTCCTTGTTGGACAACGAGACAGATGGTGTGCTGATGCAACTTGCTCCTCCACTGTGGATGTAAAACGCTTCCAGCACCTCTCGAGTTGTTTTGTCCCGGTGTTTTCCCATAACTGTGGTGGCTTCAAAAGACGGTTTACACAGACACGCTTGACAGTGATGGGAAAAATTCCCACCCACCGTGGCTCTGAGGGAGTAGTCGTGCTCACGGAGCCTGTCGTTTAGGCAGCGTCCTGTCTGCCCGATGTAGGTGCGGCCGCAGGATAGTGGTATGTTGTAAACAACACCTGTGGCACAAGGCACAAACGGCTTGGCGTGTTTTTTTGAACATCTGTTTTTTAGACATCCCTCTGCCTTGGCGTTGACTCTTGGACAGATCTGGTTCATTTTTTGTGGAGCTGAAAATACCACGGGGACTCCATAGCGGTTTCCAACATTTTTTAGGTTATGGGAAATCTTGTGTAGATACGGTATTACAACTGGTCTCTTTCTTTCCACACTACGTTTTGTATTCTGTATCCCTTTTACTTTCTTAATTATGGTGTTCGCTATATCTGACAGTAGTGCTAATGGATAGCCGGCTTTTTGCAGTCTCGCTGTTTGTAATTTGAAGCTTTCTCCCATAGTGTGCAGGCAAGATTTCTTCAAAGCTGATTGTAGACTAGACATAGCAATGCCCCTTTTTATGATCTTTGAATGGGCCGAGTTGTAGTCAAGGATGGCCTTCTTCGATCTTGGCTTGTAAGTCCAGCATACATGGTCGTCTTCTAGGCACAGTGAAATGTCAAGGTACTGAAGCACACCTTCTTTTGGGATCTCGAATGTGAACTTCAGGCCTCCCCCACACGTTTTAAAGACACTCATCACTTGGTCCCTTACCGTGTCCAGTAGTACTCCTCTTTTAAGAATCACTAGAAAGTCGTCTACGTAGCGGAACACCTTACAAACAAAAGTGTCGCCTAACTCACTCGCGATAGCACTGTCCACTTCACCCAGGTAAATGTCACTTAAGACGGGGGCAACACATGACCCAATGCACACCCCCGACTTTTGCCTGTAGCTATTCCCCTTCCACGTAACTATCATGGACTGCAGATAGAATTGCAACATTTCCATAAAGCTTTCCAGGGTTATACCACTTGAACTTCTAAAGGCCACCTCTCCATTATCTTCAATACACCTCTTCACCGATTCTAGCAATCTGTTGTGCGGTAATGAGTAGTATAGATCTTCTACATCTATACTAAATGCTTCTATCTTCCCTAGGCAGCTGGCCTGGAGAAACTCCACGAGTTCTTCTGACTTAAATACCCGGTAGGGGTCCTTGATTTTTAATGAGGATAGCTGTTTCTGTAGATAGGCCGCCACCTGCCTCTGCCAAGATCCTTTTTCAGACACTATGGCTCGAAAAGGGCAGGCGTCTTTGTGCGTTTTTGCGCTGAAAAACACCTCAAGATGTGTCCTCTCCGCCTTCCCTACTCTTCCAGAGAGCTGGGTTAAGGCTAAATGGCCGCAAAGTTCTTTGGCTTTTTCACGTGTTTTCTTCAGGTCAATTTTGACCTGTCTGAAATCTTTCTCTATCGCCTCGCTTGCTTTTTCATTAAACATGCCTGTTGGTAACACTACAAATTGACCTTCTTTGTCGGATAACATGACACGCAATTCATTACCCACCATGAAATCCACTATGGTGGCAAAAAGACCAACCTGTCCTCTTTTTCTGTGTGGTTGAAGAACATCCACGCACTCTGAGATACATCTTGGCCTGTCAACCTCCACCGCTTTATCTGCGACACTCTTAGCCAGAGTCACCAACTCGGGAGGGCTTAGGACTGGCTCGAAACTGAACTTGGGACCAAGCTCAAGCTGTTTGCCGATGTCTGGAGGAACCTTCACAGCTCCCAAGGTCGTGAAACTGCCAGCTGACGGACACGTCTGGTTTTTGAATGAATGAAGGCCCAGCGCGTGCCATAACAACCACATATCATGGCACAGGTTACACGTGCGATTTATGGTGACTAAAATATTTTTCTTTCTCCTTTTCGTCTATTAAATATCTAGTTGCGAGTCAGCGCTCTGTTCTATCCGGTGTGTCTCTTCCCTTTTTCTCCTTTTGCGCTGTGTATTTATCACTATGTACAATCAATACCAACTAGCCCAACTTTCTACTTTATTACAGTTTATTTCTTTTACATCGGGTCCTTTCTGCAGTGTCGTGTACTGGTCTGTGATGATGGTGGCTGGTGTTGAGACAGTGCGACGGGCACGCGAGCGCCGGCTGCTGCGCGAGCCAGGCTCCTTCCGCGTGCCCTCATTCGGGTTATGGCTTGCTAAGTACATGTACGAATAAACCCTTGGTTCTCCGTGCCCGACACACCGATGCCTCGAGTGGACTACTTTACACTGGCGACGAGGTAAACGTGAGGTCTCGGCAACGACAGCGCTCCACCGCAGCAAGTATGACTGCGCATGCACCTTTCGAAGAGTTCACGCCCAATGACCCTGCGTCCTGGCCACGCTACATCGAGCGCCTAGAATTTTACTTCGTGGCGAACAATATCACCACGTCAGAAAAGAAACGAGCCGTTCTCTGCAGCGTCTGTGGCTCGGCCACATATGCCATCTTGCGCTCTCTCTGTTCGCCCAGAGCTCCAGTCGAAACACCATACAAGGACATCATACTCAAGCTTCATGAGCACTTCGCTCCCCTGCCGCCGGTAACCTTCGCGCGATTCCAGTTTTTCAAGCGGGGCCAGCGTTCTGGGGAGTCTGTGGCAGACTTCGTAGCAGATCTCCGACGTTTGTCTGAGCACTGCCAGTTCGCTGAGATGCTCGACGACATGCTTCGTGACCGCGTAGTTTGCGGCGTTCAAGACGACGCGTTGCAGCGACGTCTACTCGCCGAGCCGAACCTAACACTGTGCAAGACCCTAGACATGGCGAAGGCGGCGGAACTAGCCAAATTCCAGACCATCGAAATCCGTACCCCTGCTAAACCGGAGCCTACGGCGGTATCAGAAACCTATCGCGTGGGGATCGACGCAACGTCAAGGTCGCCGCGTGGAAGCACCGCACCGCGCGCGTCCAGCTCTCCGCCTCCTGAATCCAGCTGCACAGCTGCACCCATGGAGGGCAGCCTGAAGCCAGGTTCGCCAGGTACATGCTGGCGTTGCAATGGAGCGCATAACGCAAAAACGTGCCGCTTCGTTGGGGCGGTATGCCATTTCTGTAATAACAAGGGCCACATTGTCGCTGCGTGCCGCCAAAAGGAGAGAGCCGAACGTCGACGGTCAGCAATCCGCAACAACAGGCTGGAGACGGTGGACCCATTGAGGAGAGACTACTGTGTCTTCGCCGTGGAGCCACCCGTATTCTGCGACGTGGTAATCAACGGCTGCAATCTGCGGATGGAAGTTGACTCCGGGTCGGCTTTTACGGTTGTCAACCCGCGTGTGATGCGCCAGCTCCGCATTTTCAAAAGCAGCCTCAAGCCGTGCACCTTCCAGCTGCGCTCTTATACACGACAGAGTCTTCGGATTCTCGGAAGCGCAACAGCGGACGTTTCCTTCAAGGGCAAAAGCGTGAAATTGGAGCTTCTGGTTGTAAAGGGATTTGGCGTCAGTCTCTTAGGGCGCGACTGGTTCCGGTCCTTGGGCATTTCCCTGGAGGGTGTCAACCATGTCGACGCCTCGTTGCAGCATGTTCAGGCAGCCACAGTCCATAATGTGATGGACGAATTTTCTGAGCTGTTCCAAGCAGGACTCGGGAGAAGCAAGGGGCCGCCGGTTCGTGTGGATATCGACCCCGCCGTGAGTCCCAAGTTTTTTAAGGCCCGCCAGGTGCCACTTCCCCTGCTGCCTAAAGTTGACGAGGCCATCGATAAACTGGTGGAACAAGGAATATTTGAGCCTGTTCGTCACTCTTCCTGGGCAACCCCGTCGTGCCCATTCTCAAGAAGAATGGGAACATCCGCCTATGCGGCGATTACAAGTGTACGGTAAACCGTGCCCTCCGGTGGGAAACATACCCCTTGCCTACGGCTGATCAGCTGTTTGCCAAACTGGCTGGCTGTCAGAAGTTCTCCCAGCTAGACTTGGAACAGGCATACCACCAGAAGGAAGTAGACAAGGATACAGCAGATCTCCAAACTGTCAACACTCATCGAGGACTCTTCCGGGTCACACGTCTACAGTTCGGCGTTGCTACAGCCGTAGCAATCTTCCAACGCTACATGGAAGAACTGCTCGCCGGACTTGATGGTGTTCTGGTGTTCCTCGACGACATTGTGATTGGTGGTAGGAACAGTGAAGAACACGAAGCCCGCCTCCGGGCCGTGCTGAAGAGAATCAGTGACGACGGTCTCCGCCTGAACAAGGGCAAGTGCAAGTTCGGAGTGTCTCAAGTGACGTTCCTGGGGTACCTAGTTGACAGGGAAGGCATACATCCTACGGAAGACAAGGTTCTGGCCATCAAGACCGCTCCCGAACCGGAAGACAAACAGCAATTGCAATCCTTCCTTGGCCTCTTGAATTTCTATGGTCGGTTTCTGAAAGGGGCCGCTCATGTTTTGGAGCCTCTTCATCGGTTGCTGGACAACGGTGCTGCATGGGAATGGGGAAGGGAAGAAGCGACAGCTTTCCGACAAGCCAAAGATCTCTTACAGTCGTCCGCGGTTCTGGCACATTATGATGTCGCCCTCCCTTGGTATTGGCCTGTGATGCTTCGTCGTATGGGTTAGGATTCGTCATGAGCCATGTCTCACCGTCGGGTCAAGAATCTCCAGTAGCTTTCGGGTCAAGGACAATGACACAAGCAGAACGAAACTACTCACAGACGGATCGTGAGGCTTTGGCTGTCATAGCGGGAGTGAACAAGTTTCATCAATTTCTGTACGGACGGCATTTCAAGATTTTTACGGACCACAAGCCCCTTCTGGGGTTGCTGCACCACAGCAAACCGATTCCCCAGGTCTTGTCACCACGCCTTTTGCGCTGGAGCCTGATGCTGGCGCAGTACGACTACGAGCTTATTTACCGACCTGGCCGGCAGATGGGAAATGCTGACCTTTTCAGCCGCCTTCCGCAGAAGGTTCAGGACTTCGAGGTACCTCCCCTTCATGACGTTTTGCTCATCGAGTCAACCCCCGAGGTGCCTGTCGACTCAAAGAAGATAGCTTTCCTAACAAGGAAGGATCGCGTTCTCGCCCTCGTACTGCGTTGGATTCTGCATGGCTGGCCATCTGAGAAACCTCCCGAAGTTTTCAAGCCTTACTACGATCGCCGTGACGAACTGTCTGTTTACAACAGCTGCATCTTGTGGGGCAGCCGTGTTATCGTACCACCGCTTCTTCGAGAAGAAGTTCTGGACCTACTTCACAGTGGTCACCCTGGCGTGGTGAGGATGAAGGGCCTTTCAAGGGGCTATGTATGGTGGCCGGGACTTGACCAAGACATAGAGCGCCGAGTACGCTGCTGCTTTCCGTGCCAGGAGTCACAAAACGCGCCAGCCCGCGCACCCATCCACCCTTGGGAATTCACAACAAGACCCTGGTCGAGGCTACACGTGGATTTCGCGGGCCCCTTCCAGGGGAGTTTTTCTTCATCGTAGTAGATTCGCACTCTAAGTGGTTAGAAGTTCAACGAGTCAAGTCCATGTCAGCTTCGACGGTGATCGCAGCTCTCCGTACGCTGTTCGCTACGCATGGATTGCCTGATGTTTTGGTGTCGGACAACGGTACTGCTTTCACTTCGGGGGATTTTAAAGAGTTTCTTCGTAGAAATGGCATCCGCCAAGTCCTTGCGGCACCCTACCATCCCTCCTCGAACGGGCAAGCCGAAAGGATGGTTCAAGAGACCAAGAAATCACTGAAGAAAATCATTCGTGGCGACTGGTCAACTCGTCTTGCTAGGTTTCTTTTCGACCAACATATCCTTCCCAGTACTTCCACTGGAAGGAGCCCCGCAGAGCTTCTTTTTGGACGACAGATTCGGTCAGCCCTAGATCACCTACATCCAGATCAGCAGGCGGCAGTAACCCGGCGCCAGGAAGAAGCCTTTGAGGCCAGCAATCGGCAAGCCGCTCGCCAATTTGAACCCGGAAGTCAAGTTTTTGCAATTAATTTTAGCACGAGCGGGAACCGCTGGTTGCCAGGGGTGATCTCTTGCCGTTTGGGCCCACTTTCGTATCAAGTGAAACTTGAAGACGGTCGTGTGTGGAGGCGACACATAGATCATATCCGTACGCGGCATTGCAGCATGCCAAGTGACAGTCCAAGCCAGAGTTACGAAGTCCAGATTCCTGATACAGGCTCCGCAACGTCAAGCCCGAATGTAGACCCGGACGTCCGTCTAGCAGCTGCGCCGACTGCTGACCAAGGAACCGAGCAACACCAGGCAGGTCAATCCACATCGACCTCCTATCTTCCTAATCCAGGCGCTGCTCCATCAGGACGTCCTCGACGCGAACATCATCGTCCGGGGTATCTTCGAGAATACATTTAGGGGGAAGGTGTGTCGTGTACTGGTCTGTGATGATGGTGGCTGGTGTTGAGACAGTGCGACGGGCACGCGAGCGCCGGCTGCTGCGCGAGCCAGGCTCCTTCCGCGTGCCCTCATTCGGGTTATGGCTTGCTAAGTACATGTACGAATAAACCCTTGGTTCTCCGTGCCCGACACACCGATGCCTCGAGTGGACTACTTTACATGCAGCTTCTCTATTGATGTGTTTTCTAACCCTGGTGTTCTGGTCAACCTCATTGCCCAGTGTGTGTGTTCTGCAAGGGTGGCTTCTTGGCATATTCGACGCGGCACCTGTCCTGTGGAACTCATGGGAGGTTTTGGCCTGCTAACTCCAAATTCAGGACATACAAAAAGGGTGTGCCGTGTTTTAAGATCAGAGTACTGGCGCCAGGAAAGGTTCTTCAGAGACTGCCTAAGAGTGGCTTGTGCTTCTGATCGAGGAACTAATGATCATCTACGAGGGTCCCATCGAGAGATGGCCAAGAAGACAAGAGACGCCACGGAGTTTTTGTGGCAGACCATCAGGCCTCACCTTCCAACGAAGAAAAACCAGACGTGTCCGTCAGCTGGCAGTTTCACGACCTTGGGAGCTGTGAAGGTTCCTCCAGACATCGGCAAACAGCTTGAGCTTGGTCCCAAGTTCAGTTTCGAGCCAGTCCTAAGCCCTCCCGAGTTGGTGACTCTGGCTAAGAGTGTCGCAGATAAAGCGGTGGAGGTTGACAGGCCAAGATGTATCTCAGAGTGCGTGGATGTTCTTCAACCACACAGAAAAAGAGGACAGGTTGGTCTTTTTGCCACCATAGTGGATTTCATGGTGGGTAATGAATTGCGTGTCATGTTATCCGACAAAGAAGGTCAATTTGTAGTGTTACCAACAGGCATGTTTAATGAAAAAGCAAGCGAGGCGATAGAGAAAAATTTCAGACAGGTCAAAATTGACCTGAAGAAAACACGTGAAAAAGCCAAAGAACTTTGCGGCCATTTAGCCTTAACCCAGCTCTCTGGAAGAGTAGGGAAGGCGGAGAGGACACATCTTGAGGTGTTTTTCAGCGCAAAAACGCACAAAGACGCCTGCCCTTTTCGAGCCATAGTGTCTGAAAAAGGATCTTGGCAGAGGCAGGTGGCGGCCTATCTACAGAAACAGCTATCCTCATTAAAAATCAAGGACCCCTACCGGGTATTTAAGTCAGAAGAACTCGTGGAGTTTCTCCAGGCCAGCTGCCTAGGGAAGATAGAAGCATTTAGTATAGATGTAGAAGATCTATACTACTCATTACCGCACAACAGATTGCTAGAATCGGTGAAGAGGTGTATTGAAGATAATGGAGAGGTGGCCTTTAGAAGTTCAAGTGGTATAACCCTGGAAAGCTTTATGGAAATGTTGCAATTCTATCTGCAGTCCATGATAGTTACGTGGAAGGGGAATTGCTACAGGCAAAAGTCGGGGGTGTGCATTGGGTCATGTGTTGCCCCCGTCTTAAGTGACATTTACCTGGGTGAAGTGGACAGTGCTATCGCGAGTGAGTTAGGCGACACTTTTGTTTGTAAGGTGTTCCGCTACGTAGACGACTTTCTAGTGATTCTTAAAAGAGGAGTACTACTGGACACGGTAAGGGACCAAGTGATGAGTGTCTTTAAAACGTGTGGGGGAGGCCTGAAGTTCACATTCGAGATCCCAAAAGAAGGTGTGCTTCAGTACCTTGACATTTCACTGTGCCTAGAAGACGACCATGTATGCTGGACTTACAAGCCAAGATCGAAGAAGGCCATCCTTGACTACAACTCGGCCCATTCAAAGATCATAAAAGGGGCATTGCTATGTCTAGTCTACAATCAGCTTTGAAGAAATCTTGCCTGCACACTATGGGAGAAAGCTTCAAATTACAAACAGCGAGACTGCAAAAAGCCGGCTATCCATCAGCACTACTGTCAGATATAGCGAACACCATAATTAAGAAAGTAAAAGGGATACAGAATACAAAACGTAGTGTGGAAAGAAAGAGACCAGTTGTAATACCGTATCTACACAAGATTTCCCATAACCTAAAAAATGTTGGAAACCGCTATGGAGTCCCCGTGGTATTTTCAGCTCCACAAAAAATGAACCAGATCTGTCCAAGAGTCAACGCCAAGGCAGAGGGATGTCTAAAAAACAGATGTTCAAAAAAACACGCCAAGCCGTTTGTGCCTTGTGCCACAGGTGTTGTTTACAACATACCACTATCCTGCGGCCGCACCTACATCGGGCAGACAGGACGCTGCCTAAACGACAGGCTCCGTGAGCACGACTACTCCCTCAGAGCCACGGTGGGTGGGAATTTTTCCCATCACTGTCAAGCGTGTCTGTGTAAACCGTCTTTTGAAGCCACCACAGTTATGGGAAAACACCGGGACAAAACAACTCGAGAGGTGCTGGAAGCGTTTTACATCCACAGTGGAGGAGCAAGTTGCATCAGCACACCATCTGTCTCGTTGTCCAACAAGGAGTTAGAGTTCTTGAAACTAACAATGAAGGCCCAGCGCGTGCCATAACAACCACATATCATGGCACAGGTTACACGTGCGATTTATGGTGACTAAAATATTTTTCTTTCTCCTTTTCGTCTATTAAATATCTAGTTGCGAGTCAGCGCTCTGTTCTATCCGGTGTGTCTCTTCCCTTTTTCTCCTTTTGCGCTGTGTATTTATCACTATGTACAACCTGCTGAATTTAGTGGGGAGATATACGTCACGTTACCTCAGCACCAATTCTCTTGCCCAGCTAAATTTAGCAAGAATATTTCTCCACTACATTTAGCGGGGAAATTTTCGCTAAATATAGCGCGAAAATTAGCGAAAAGGGTGAGGAGGGCATACCCTCCCTCTGTACCCTCCCGTCCTCCTCCTCAAGAGCTGCGCTCTAAGTCGGCATAACAGAGAATTGTAATCGTCTTTCATTTTTTTACCAGTACGACTGGAAAGGCCCACGGGGTTCTTGAAGGCTTGATGATGTCGTCGTTGAGCATTTCTTGCACTTGTTCATGAATGGACTCCCTTTCCTTTAGAGAGACGCGGTATAGCGGCCGATGTACAGGAAGGACATCGTCGTCGGTAACGATGCGATGTTTGGCCACTGTTGTTTGGCGCCCTTTTGACGTCGTCGCGAAGCAGTCGCTATATTCGGCGAGGAGGTCTCTGAGCTGACGTTGTTGTGTGGCACTGAAGTTGGGGTTAACGCAGAGCTGCGGCGGCGGTCATTCTCACCCCGAACGCGGGACGCTCGAACCTTCTGGGCCGGATTTTCGAAATGGTGGCGCATACTAGATAAGGAGCTGCGCGCGGCCTTGTCGAGTGAGTCTCGCTCTCGCTTTCTGTTACGCCACCGAATCGCCGCCCGCTTTTCTGCTGTCTCAACGATCGATCTTTTTTTTTTGCGCAAATTTGTTGATTACATTTTTATTTTCAATGTACTGTCCATCCTCTTGTGGCCTCACCAGTTAAATGTCTGGCGGATGTGCGGGGTAAGAACGAACAGGCACTTTCGAGAACGAGAAAGCAGGACAATATGATAAAAGTTGAGTTGCGAGTAAGAATAACGGGAATTATCTAGTAGTCCGTGTTACTTGCTCGGCTCTGCGCTCGAAAATATGTGTAGACAGTGTGATTCCGGGGCTCTGCTAGGTGCCCAAAAGCCCAAATAGTACAAAGTGGACTCTGCAAAAAGGGCCCACGGGGAACGCACTTGGGCACCCGAGGTAGATATCACGTCGGTGGGAACACCTCGGCTGCCAAGCGTTAGCCTGGCGGTCCTATTTTCTGGAATTTGCCAGAACCATATTTTATTCCTTTATTATTTGTTCTGTTAGTCCATAAATAAACCTCCAATTTTATGGCTTCTTGAACCGTTCCTTCCATTTGCTTGTGGGATATGCCAGCTGAACGAAGGAAGAAACATACAGGACAGAGAGAGAACACAAGGAACATGCACATGCACTCCGCTGGCACCAATACACATACACATGCACCAGCGGAGTGCATGTTATGTTCCTTCTGTTCTCTCTCTGTCTTGTATATTTCTTTCTTCGTCCAGCTGGCATATCCCACAAGCATGAATAACCAACCTGCTCAGCTTCAGGCAATCACGGCCTTTCATTTGATTTACTTGCAAGTTAGATAGTCGAATTTGCTCTCAAACTGCTTTCGGGTATATTTTATTTGTCGGAGGTCTTTCATATCGACAGTTTTGCTTCTAGAATTCGCCACTTCATCGTCGCTATTCAGACGTCACTGCTCTCTTCAAAATATAGAGGATCCGGAATTAGTCCAATGTCGCCGCTGAACAGGAAACAACGTATGATACAAATACACGTGATGAACGAGTTTAAGAACGCGAATTGGCGCGTATAAAAAAAACAATCACCTTAGATGTTATTATTAATTCTGTAAGAATAGCAGCTATCGTTTCATCCCTGGTCCCGAAATATTTGTTATTTTCACCGAAGAAAACAACTTAAAATAGAAAGAGATAAACACACAACTTATTAGGTGAAAAGTTCCGCAGCGTTTTTAAAGCCGGAAATATCAACGATTATTTTTAGTTAAGCAGAAACATATTCAATTTCACCATAATTCAGTACACCGGCCTCGGCATCGGTTCGAATGTTTGCTAAATGTTTTTGAAGAACAAAATTAAAAAAAAACACCTTGCCTTTTATATATTCTGTAAGACATCACAACAAAAATTACTTTATTTGCATGGGGAACATTGAAGAAAAACTGTAGCTGAAAGGGAAGACAGGTAAAGGCGACCCTTCGGAGAAAAGCTTGTAAAGACTATGCAAGCGTGGCGATTTAGAGAGCTATCGCGTTTATGCCAATTGGCTTTCGAGAAGGTCCTAGTACAACAGACGAAACACCTCCAAGGGGTCGCCCGATGCCGATCACGTTTCGTGTTCTCAGCCAAAACAGAATTCTTGGCCGACGTGAAAAGCATCGGGGAAACAAAACGACGCTTGTTGGCTTCAGCTCTAAATATAGGCCCGGTGGCATAGACCACCTTCTCCAATCCTCTGCCCTCTTCTGGCAAGGCCTTCCTGCTGATGTTGCGGATTTTGATTTTGTATTTTTGTAAGGATGACATGCATAGTTGTTGAAAATATATAAGAAATCTAAAGTATCTAGTATTCCTATTAAAACATGAACATATATGAATCATTTAAGCCATACTCCCCAAAACTATATGAAAGCACCATATGACATTTTGTTAGGGTTACAGCTTGAGCTGGGCAAAATCAAATTGCATATTTTGCATCGGTTTTCTGCCATACGTATCATTTCATACAGCACATACATTCAAGCGTTTTACGTGGTTTTAATAATTTTTCAAGGGGGATCATTTTACGTTTTTGAAGGTGGCAAACGGCAGAATTCAATATATTGTGCGATGTATAAGTTGATACCTGCATATAGAAGGTTTTTGACTTTAAATGAGTGCCGCAAGCGCTACCGACATTGACATTTAAAACAATAGCGTGGTCGTTTCAGTCACATCGTCACTTCAGTCGTCGGCACACCCACCAATGAAACGCTCACCAGATAGTGATGACATGATCGAGGAAAGAAACGTCGTTACCCTTCCACCCATCATTAAAGCTACGGTTTTCTTCATTCTTTTGCGAGCAATTTCTAATCGTATTAGAAACGGGAAAATCGGTCAATTAACATCTCGAAAACCATTATATATTCGCCACCATTTTATAGGTCTGGACTCTAACAATATTTTTCGTCTACTTCATTGCAACATGACCCCCAAACATTTGTTAAGATGGAACCTTCTTCGAGTTCATGAGTTCATATTGGTAAAACCAGAGCGTGATCAACAATGACAATCGCAGAGGACACATAGAAAGTCAAGTACAGCGCTGACTAACAACTCACGTTTCTTCTACTTCTTTGTATGAAGCAGGACCATGGTATAAGCAAAGTAAAAAAACACCCTGCTAATCTTCGCTCATTTCACTGACTACTACGCCAAGTAGTATAGTTATGCGACGGATAAAGAAACGGAAGTGGCACTTAAACAGTTGTAGTCCATCCAGTCGGGCAATCTTCTTGGCCTCAATACTTTATCTAACGGAAGGGTCGCCATTTCGCGCCAATACAGTACAACTTGTGTATTAGGGATTACAACCCACAGCCTCTGCAGTGTACCCCTAGATGAACCGAAATATTCTCTTTTGTGTTGTGATGTTGTTGGAGCCGAGCATTCAGACATCTGCCCGTTTGTCCGACGTACTGTTTGCCAAATTATAGTGCTACGGAATATACCACTCCTTCTGTACACTGAAAAAAATGGAGATTGGTGTTGTTTGTTTGCGCAGCTTTGTCTTGATCGACTGCGCTATCTTCTTTTTCAATAAACTACTCAGCTTCTTTGTAACTGAAATAAACAACATTTATGTTAGAAGTGAGAGAGTGCAGGCGAGCTGGATCGGGAACTACATCTTTGTATAGACTGAGATGAGTAAAATTTAAGAAAAAAGCGGACGAAGACAACAATATTTTGTTGGCTTCGTCCTCAATATTTTTTTTTGTCATTTCAAGGTTTACAAGCAAGTCAGTTACGTTAACCCGTTTTGCTATCCTTTTTAGGTTTTGCGAAATAGTGAGTAAATAGGGCATCACTACATGTCCTCTTTTACACTTAACGGTTCTTCGTTATTGCAAAATGTTACTTTCTTGAAATGTATTTTGACAGCAGATAATAAAATGGTGCCTGTGTATCCTACAGACTGGAGCCTTGAGAGTTGCGCATCGAAGCTTAATTCACTAGAATATGGGCAAAATGTTCTCAAAGCATTCGGTATGCATACGTAACTATATGCTTCTTTGAACTAATTTTGAAGGCTCCGATTAGTAATAAGAGAGTGTTTTTTATGACTAACATACATGATCATTTTGCAGCAGCATTCTGAGGTCTAACAATTTTATGGATCCTTCGTTTGGTAGCTTATGAGTTATTTCCAAGTGATTTAAACTGGTTCTGAAGGAAAAGATAACTTTGAAAAATGATTCGGAGAAATTATTGTTATCACAATTTAAGATAATCAAAAAAGCATCTACAAAGAAAAAACAAATGCTGCAAAGAGTGGCTGAATAAATCTAAATGTAAGCTAATTCAATTTACTAGAAAAAATATATGCTCTCCTACCAGTACTTGAAGTGATTTAGACCCTTGATTGATATAAATATCTGGGCGTCAGACTAACATCGGATCATTATTGGAATGACCACATCGAAGCCATATTTGCTGATACACCCAGAACCTTAGGACTTCACTGACGAAGCCTTAGATCTGCATCGTCCCTTGTTCTCAAGATGGCATACGATACATTCATCAAACCAAAGTCGGAATATGCCGCCTCTATCTGGAACCCTCATTAAGTCTACCTCATCATTCAGTTGAATTTGATTCAGAACATGTATACTCGGGTGATTATATCCCTATACCAGTTGAGTTGAGTTGTTTCCGCTTTCAAAAGTCCGCTAGCACTCACTCCCCCCCCCCCCACCCACACACACACAGCGTCGTGAAAACGTCTCGCAGCTCTGCCTTCTTTATACAATCTATTATCATCGTATCAGCCTTAAGGCTGCCTTATTATCATCTTATTACCGAACATCATCTCGCCTTAACAATGACAATACCATAAAACGCATTTCTGGCCCAACGAAAACCTTCAACCGATCATTCCTTCCATAAGCCTTCAATAACTGGAAGAGCCTCCCATCCTCCTTCGTAACAATCGTCGTCCCGGAAGAATTCAAGTCATATCTTCAATCACAATTTTAATATTATTAATATTTGTTAGTCTTGACTAGTCATTAATTTATTCTAAATGTATCTTTGTGTTTTGTGATTGTATTCCAGTGTATGATACGAATGACTTTATGTAAATCCCTGTGCCTGTGTTCCAGTGCATGATACGAATGACTTTTTGTAATGCCCTAAATGAGCCCCTAAGGTGTAATAAATTAAATTAAATTACATGAAAATTTTAAACTAGTGGATTAACTGGGCTACTTATAATAATCCTGCCAATCTGCGCAAGGTATATGTCACTGAGAATCAAGTCAATGCATGAACCAATGCAAACCCTCTTCTATTTTAGGAATATATTACTATTCAAGGTGGCAAAGGTACATCGAAGATAAACATTGAGAAACTCAAGGAACGTACCCCGAGACACGTTTGAGGCATTATGAAAAGCAATAACGGGCACTCCTTTGTAGACTTTGACAATGTGTGGGGTGAAAAAACTGATGAGATCATTTGAGCCCTTAAGTAGGAACGGATCATCCGGAGTAAGAAGATTCAACTTCTCTTGTATGGAAGAGGCCAGAGCCTTCTGCCAAGCGCCCTCTCGGAAATGATGACCCTTAAGGGACAGTCCTGTTTATGAGCTTTTGCATTAAATAGCAGTTCAAAACTGAGGTTAATGCTCTTGTGAATGGAGGAACACACCTGCTTAAGTTCAGCGACAGGCAAAGATTTTTCGCTTCAGTTTCGCCTCAGTTCCCGGCATAATTTTCTAGGGAAATGCTACTTTCGCTTTGGAAGACAGGCAATTCCTGCGAGGGCCTTGGTGCCAAAGATATCGGTCGTCATCAGCAAAAACCCACCTTCTTTGTCCGGTTGTAGTTGAAATAGGGACTGTTATTTCTAGTAGGTATCAAATTGTTCGACAGGCAAGTGTGTAACAGATGGCCCACGCTAACAAAACATCCACGCCCTCAGAAGTGCACCGGTCACAATCGGCCTCAAGCGTCTTTCGCGACACTTGCCTTACAAGTGACAGCAGTTAAGGTGCTCACTTTATAGGCAGAACTGTGTACTTAGGACCATAGCGTGGTACGTTGCTCTTGTTCGGGTATATGGACGTCATTGATCCCATGAACTGGGTTGCTAGGAATGCCACGGTCTTTTGTGTGATACTACGTAGCTGTATAAAAATTGTTGCCACATAAATTCCGTCGTTCTGCCCGTGAAGAGAAAAAGAAAATCACGTTATTTTCTATTCCCAGTGTAATGACGTACGTTCGTGCTAAGTTTAAGGTAAATGCACTCACGGTAATGACGAGCTCGTCGTAACCACTCAGAACGTAGAATATTGCAGAACCTTCCCCCATGAGCAACCGAGGGGTCGAAACCTCCAAAAGAAGGCTTTGAGTTCTGGCGGAGTAGGTTAACATGAATGCACAAACCGAAACTTCGCGCAGGGCGAACCGAGATGGTGATAAGGGTGGCGATGAAGCACGGATTTATGTGTGAACATGTAAGAGGGCCCGAGGTGCCAGAAATATAACTTGTTAAGATGGAAGCTTGGACCAGCTGGAGAGAGTTCATATTAGTTCATACTTGTTCAAATAAGTTTGTTTTAAAACCAATAATTCAAAAGTTAATTACAGAATTTTAGTTAATTAGCCAGCTTACCATGCCGATCATTCCTTCATCTGATGTCCGCCGAATGTTATAGATGCACGTTGAAGACGGCACTGGTCAACTCTAACCCTCTTTTTAATCTTTTTTTATTTATAACCAAATACTCTGTATGTGGTAAATTAATTCCTGATGGCGAAATAGCGCAAAAAAAAGCGAAAACAGGGACAGGAACGAAACACAAAAGACAGACATGCGTTTGTCTTCTGTTTTCCGTTTCTGTCCCTGTTCTCGTCTGTTTGTGCGCTATGTTTCCTCGTCTTTTCTCCTCACAAAAGACGAGGGCAGGGAAAGGAAGGGAACACAAAAGACAAACAAGCGCTTCAGCGTTTGTCTGTCTTCTGTGTTTCGTTGCTGTCCCTATCTTTCTCTTTATTAGCGCTATTTTTTATGATGTTGAACCAGTACCAACTCGCCCAGCTTACCACCACACTCCGATTGTCTCCAACCGCTTACAATAAAAATGTTCTGGAAATGCTTCTTGATTTTATATTGCTTAGCTTGAATATATAATCGTTTAAATTGCATTGTGCTTTATGGATCATGTATGAGCATGATTTTGTTGCTTGTTTGATTTGTAACGGAAAAAAGGTACCGTTTTACTGCTTTGAATTCGACATTAAAGAAACGTTGGATTCTATTCCCTCTTTTCATAATCAACCTACATTACCATGTCCAAAAATAACCATCCTGTCAGCGTCAAAAGGACCCCCGAGCATTTTATTGTGGCTATAGTAGTAACCAAGATTGTGCTTGGCTTACTGACCCGAGTAGCGGGAGCGCATCTCACCAGCACGATCGTCACGCAACCATACCCAGTCTTACTAGCATAGCGCGTAGAAGAGTGACACGCTTGTGACAAGCTGCTTGCTTGTAGCTTGGCAGTGCGTTATCTTTTGAAGTGCGAAGAAAAGTGCTGTCCACGGCGCTTACGCGCGTTGACCACATCCGCCACAGCTACACGCAATCATAGACGACACTGGCTATTGAATGCCCACAGCATTATGAACCGCGTGCGAAGGAGATTATGACGGACCGATTTACAGTGTGCCAGCTCCGATCTTATTAGGGGGTTCAGTGGCTCCTGTAGAACGATGCTTGCATAGGGAGCTTGCTTTGCCATCTTAAAGAGTAGGTTGAAGCCCGCGCCTGGAGCGGTGTCAGATTTGTGGGAAAGCTCTGCTGAAACTACCACTTGACTTCTAAATGAGCGGACGCTCAAACAATGATCAGGGAGAGAACAATGTGTAGCTAGGAATAAGGAAAACAGAGGTCCCCGCCAGGTATGGTTTTTAAAGGCGCCATTACGTCCAATCCCCGCTCGAATGCACAAGGTTATTTTTCTCCCAAATGCGAGAAAGAGACCGCCAAATCTTATTAACGGCTTCAAGAATCATCCTTTCCTTTTTTGCTGTTCCTACCATCGGCCTGGGCAATGGCTTAAAGAGGGACGGCAGGAGCGGCAAGTCGAAGCGTCGGGAAACGGGAAAGATCCGAAAGCAAGGGCGAGCAGGGAGCAACGCACGATGGCAGCTGCACACTACAGTTCTTTCAAAATTTGTCTTCCTCCGCGTCCACTTTGCCTTGTCGTTGTCGTCGTCGTCAACTTTCGATTTGTTTAGGGGAAAACAAAACATCTATTAGGAAGTGGATGAGTTAAAAATGACCGGAACGAAAACGTTCGCCTCCGAGTCGCACACGGCTGCAGGAAACAACAGCAGATGACAGAATCGGCCTGAGGATGGAGCGAGGAGAGCAAGCAATTTCACGCGTCTGCGAACAATCTGGTTTGTCCACTTTTATTGGACAAAAATCTCATTCTTTCCCATAGCGAGTGGCTCCTGTTGAGTTCGCGCTACGCTTGATTTTCTTAAACTTTACCTCGGATGAGAAAAACGGGACTGTCTTCCAGCCTCCTCCGACTTCCTTTTTAAAGCTTCCTTGAGGATCGCAAAGGGGAAAAATGCGTGAAAAGATATATCTTTTTTTAATGTTTAGCTTAGGCTGCTCTCGCGTACGTCGTATCGTAACACCATCAGAGGTACTATAGTAAATCACGGGCTTAGAATTGAGTGGAGGGTCCGCCCCACAGGCGTAATGCGTCCGCTGCAAACAGCTCCGCTGTCGAAGCTTAGTGTGTCATCTGCTCCGCGGCGTGGCCGATATGGCCGCAACGGCAGCGTTGGTTCAAGCTTGAGCTGAGAAAGCAAAGATCGGGTTCTTATAACGGGACAACGCGGGCGCGAAGCGGAAATGTACCTCTGTTACCTCGTACGATGCAAGGCGCTGGAGGATTTTCTACCTTATGTTGGCAACAGTAATAACGGGACACCTTCATGTGCGAAAATTGGAAGAAGAGGCAGATGCTGCTACCCTGATTTGCCATCCGACTGGCCACAATGACCAGACTTGACGAGGCCGCCAGCTTTACATATAAATAAATACCTTTTAAACAAATAAAATAGCGCAAAAAAAGAAAAGGACAAGAAGTATACAGGACAAGCGCTATCCTGTATACTTCTTGTCCTTGTCTTTTTTGCGCTATTTTATTTGTTTAACTAAGATGAACCAACTAGCCCAACAACGTACCCTACTAAAATACCTTTTTGAAGGCGTCATACCACTAGGCATATTTTATTTATTAAAGCGACAAGGGAAGGAGACGATGCCCGGGGAAGGAGCAGGTCGGTTGCATCACTCGAGTATTTCACGCAGCGTATCGCATTGATAGCTGTGACTACAGCACTGTCAAGCCACCTCGAAGAAGCGCGTACGCCACCACGATTTTGCGACATCCCCTGCCACAGGGGCCCACAAAAAACGAACGAGAGGAAGGCATCAACATAGAGGAAGATTGCGCCAATCTCGACGGGTGAGGATTCAAAAAACGCGATTGTCCAAGGGGGGGGGGGGGCGCACAAAGCAAAGAGAAACACGACTGTACAATTTTCACAATGTCACACAAGAACTACCACAAAAAAATGCTTAGATCGCAACGATTTCGCAACGCAACTAAAGGAACACTAAACGAATAAAGACAAGATATCGGCACGCTTTCGTCGGTTCCGTCGTGCGATGCTTACGTGATCGTCCAAGCGGGGGCGCTTAACACGTCGACGGCAACACAATCGCTGAATTCTCACATCGTACACAAAAATCACCATGCACAAAGGCGGATATCGGCACCGCTGTCCGACGTAAGCCAGGGTCACTTTGAACAGCCGACGTCCCTCGGCCAAAGCGACGTTGAGAACAAAGCGCGTGACATGTTGAAAAAGATAGTTTGTCAAGCCCAGATGTCAATGAAACATCAAGGAATTAGTGAAAGCGATTGGCTTGCGGAGTGATGTGAATCTCTTTGAAGAGCGTTTTCCACTGAAGTCTTTGGCTGTCACCTACTGTACGGGTCCGCAGCTAGCAATAAATGCATCTTGAACGCGCGTAATGCGGGTTTGCTGCTTTTAATTTATAGGGGAAGCCAACCTTTACGTAGCGAGGTTTCTATACCGCGGTCAAAACAAACACTTATTTGTTTCTGCTGGTGCAGAAATACGCTTGCAACAATAACGTAGCCGCATGTGTACGTATCACGAATGCCCTATTCGCGAAAGGCATGTACTGGACATGACCATAGACCCCTAATTTTTCTTTTTACCAAATGATTAACATTGTGGTTTTGACGTTGCTGTAACTATTCTCATATGAACAAAAAGTTGGGTGACTAATAATTATGCTGACCAGGTGGCCAGCTGTGCCAGCGTGGAGCACGTAAAGCTCGCGCCAAAGCTGCCCGCAGTATGCCATCTCTGCCGCTATAACATCTGACAGGAGCCCGTAGGCTCATTTCCTTTCATAAGAGACAGGCAGCCAATCTTCTAATACATAAAAGATGTCATCAAAGGGCATCACTTGGTATACGGTTGGAGCTGAAAAATGCGATGAACGCAGTGACAATAAGCATATATCTTTATTGGACATGTATCCTCTCCTACGTCGCACTTTCAGGTTTAGTTGTTTGATGAACGTTATTATCCGCTAAGGTGCTCTGTTGTGTGCAGCGATTGACCATGAGCAACAAGGTGGAGAGACAGCAGCCAGTATGTCATGTGCGTAGACAAAAAAGTCTATTGTAGTCTGAACCGAAATATTTTTCACCATTGTAATCTCACAATGTTTATGAAAACATTAATTCAAGTAAACTCGCTGTTCATGTGTTTGTTAAAATCGCAATAAGCTTTCAAGACCTTGGTGCCGCATGATTGTTATCTCTAAGTGCTTAACCGTGCAGCATATATTTTATAAACATGATGATCGTCAAATTATGTTAAGATGTGCAAGCAGGGATATACTTTAGGCATAAGCCCGATTATATTTAATTTTATTATTTTGGCATAAATATTCATTACACGCTCACAGTTTTTTTTGTATGAAATGTTTAACAGATTAAAAACTACCTGTCTTAGAAACTGGAGTTGTATTGCCTTCGCACGGCACCAAAACAGAGTATAAAGGAGATTTGAGGAAACCTCCTCATGTAACCCTTCAAAAAACGATAAAAATTAATCGACCTAAACTTCGGCAGAATTTTCTGTTCATTAGCTGCAGCCGCGGACCAGGACGGATTCCTGGTTCTGGAGACTACTGACTTTTCCATTTGGTTTGATGAATTCATTATGCTCATTTTGAATGCTCGGAGTAAATTTAAAAAGAAGAATGAAATACACTCTGTTATGTAGGGCTCAAAGTTTAACGATCTTATTTATACTAGGAGACAGTGACGGAATAACCTATTCATTTTTTTATTCAATAAAAAGGGCAAGTTTCTTTGCGCGAACGCCATTTTCTTATAAAAATCAGTTGTGAATTCAAAAAGCTTCTTTTCACGAAACTGAATTCCGGAAACCTTTCTGGTTTACAAAATAAAGTTATTTGTACACAAGTGGTTCATTCTGCAGAAAATGCAATGTGCCCCATAAGTTTGCAAGCTTATTGTTGTATGTACGTTTATACAACCAGAAGTTAGTTTGCCTCAGTGGGCGCCTGGTGTCTCAGCTGTAAATGAGCGATTTAGCCAGTACGGTACAACCGCTAACTTGGGGTCTTTAACTTTGCTCCACGCAGTGTGATACACGACCGCACGCCGGTACGATGCTCATCCAGATCGAAATGGGCAGGGGTGAGGACTAAACCCAGGACCCTTGGGTTCTGCAGAGCGAGCTTTCGCTCCACGTGTTCCGAGCTGGTGCGCGCTAGCACACTTGGCCACCGATCCCTCATACCCTTGCTAGGCACACTAGTTAAGGATATTGAAATAATTAATTCCTGAAACATTCTTAATGACTCGGAATCACTCGGGCATGCTTGCAATCGTTGGGCACTTCATCACTGTCTAGGGATTGTTGAAAAATAAACGCGACGTAAGAGCTTTTATATTACAAAGCTTGAGAACTTTTGACGGAATGTTGTCCAGACATGGAGCTGAGCTTGTTAGTAGGTCCTCTAATTATTTTCAGAAATGTAAGCCACGAAATTGTTACATTACTAATTTCGTATTGCGAGTCATATTCAGGGCAAGAGTTCTGGCATTGGTAAGATGTCCTAAAAACTTTGCTGTAGTGCTCACTTAACTGTTCAAATGTTTCAGTGGCACTCAGCTCAACACACCTATCATTTTTGATCAATAAGGTATCTTCAGGTTGTTATAGGAATTAATAGTTGACCAGAACGTTTAGGGGTTGTTCCTTATGATATAAATAAAGCTATATTGAAAACATTAGTTTTACGTTTATTTTACTTAAGTTACATGTTATTTGATATTTATTGTACATTTCCCATGCATTTGCGGGCTGTGGAAGCTTGGGAACCCTGTATAGACGATGTATTGTTATTTAGAAGTCTCCTCAGTCGTGTTCAAAACCACAGTTCTTCAATAGAAGAATTTGCTTTGGAAACAAAGAGTAAGCTAGTTCTACTAACTAATGTTTGAGCAGACAGTAGTTTTCGTCTACTGATTTACAATCAAAATTTGACAAGTACAACATCGAAAATAAGAAATTTTATCGATGTTTGCTTGCGAATAATTCGAAACAGCCTTAAACAGTGGGCTATGCTTTTGTATAGGAATGGCCATGGTAACATTTACCGAAGAGTGATCATTCAGACTTTCTAATAAATGAACTCCCGAAACATATTCAGGCTCATAGACAATAAATTAAGTCTAAAACATTGAACCCCGCGTTCGTTGGTTAACCACTGGAAAAACAGAGGACCAAAAGTATACAAAATCCCGATCTTGTTTATTAGGTGAGTATAAATTCTTGAAAGGCATATGCAGGATAAATTCGGGCCATGCAATTTGGTGGAAGTTGAAGTCTCCAGCTAGTACGTACATATCACTGGGGTAAGTTATTACTAAGTTGTAACAAGAGGGTTCCAAAATTCCTGAATCAAGAAGAGAAATCTAAAAGTCCGAGTGACTTGCAGCCAGCGATAACCATGCGAATAGCATTCGGCATTGTTATCCCTGCCTATACTCCTTCAAGAATCGTATGAACATAACATTTTTGTAGTGAAATCAATTTATAATGGCGACAAGCACCCCCCCCCCCCCCTCTACTCCCGATACGATATTTTAAAACTAGGGAATACACATCATTCAAGATTATTTCAGTGAGGTGGATATTTGTTGTCATTCACGTTTCACTGATAAAATTTTCGTCAGCAGTATGTGGGTGTATAGCGGAAAGTAATTAATCTTGCTTACGGTACATGGTTCTCGCGTTTGCGATAAAGAAATGCAAAGTTCTGGCACGCGACATTTGTCTCGCTTGGCTCGAGTGGGGTGATTCGCTATTCTTAGAAAACTACGGAGGAATATGTACCACAGAAAATCTCTGAGGCTAAATAAAATAACGCGAGCTTCAAATGATAAGTCCGTCGTAAAACTTCTTCAGAAAAGACTTCGCGCAGGCAAAACTATACTCGTAGTATTTTTTGCCGTTTTTGTCTTCATAGTTCATCCACAAATAAAATTCTTGCTGCGTGGCCTCCGCAACCAACGAGAAAAAGCGTAATGACGCACACACAAAGCGCGACCGAAATATATATATATATATATATATATATATATATATATATATATATATCGGTCGCGCTTTGTGTGTCGATAGAGGCTTTACCAGAATTTGAGAGCTGCAGACCTATCTCGCCACAAGCAGCGAAAGCAACGTCAGACAGTGCACATATACTTGGCTGTAGTCCTTTCTCCACCAAGGTGGTGTGCGATGCAGTGCCTGCCGGAGCCAACAACCGCCCGTCTTCTATCACCTGACCGTTCTCCTAGCGAGTGGGTGCGTGCGAGAATGCGATCACGTGACGAAAGTCAAAGGTATCACTGCGCCAACGAGCTTGTAGGTTCCACCGCATTGTCAGCTTGCGGGCGAACGCAGCGGAGAGAACTCCACGTGCCAAAGCGGACCGTACTCCCCAGAGGATGGGGCGAGGTGCCCTCCTCTCATTCGCGCCATCCTCTCCAGCGCAAACACCCAAATTGGCCGAAAAGCCGGCCCGAGGTTCCTAATTGCGGCAAATGAGACGCTACGTCTGGGATCTTCTCTCTCGCCCACTCATTACCCCGAGACTCGTTTACTAAATGTGTAACATCTACTGTGTCTCGAAACAAACCCAATTTCGAAGACGGAGAAGGTACCGCCCATTGCCTCGTGTTCCACCATCTCCCCATTTTATTGTCCTTTATTGATGATATATTTTGTTCTGTCGGTAAATAAACATGTTCCTAGGTTTCTCGGCTTGCGTTGCTTCCGCGCGTGCTTCGTGTTTACATTTGCCGGCCTGTAGTGTCTAATCTGAATAATATAGGATAATGTGACAGGACGCGTTTTACGCGGGAGGGCTGACACAAACGAGAATGCAGCTTTAGAGAACGTCAATATTTGCTTGTATTTGATTCTCATTTTGTTATTTTAGTATATCGTACATTTTGAATAAACAGCCTCCTTCTTCAACCTTGTTGCAGCACACGTCAGGTAAATACACCTATACTAAGACAGTTTCGCTACCTCTCGTATAGGATATGCACAGTAAAACTTACGGAGCAAAGCTATCCAGAAAATTCTACGCCTGCACATAGAAAGCGCTCACTTTCGGCGAATGTGAATTGATGTGTTTAGTTTTTATGTTATGGACATTCAAGGGGTTGTTCTTTTGCTGTGCAAAATGAGACCAAGTAACTCGCCAATTTGAACGGTGGACGTGTTTGCAGAAAGTCAACGTTGAATGTGAACTTTTGGTGCACTCTCCCAACAGGCGCTTCTAGTAGGCGAAATTGAATGGCGTCTGTTCGCTGCAGGAAGAACGAGACACTGTCATAAGGTATATTAATCTGTATTCGTTCGTCTGCGAACACGTCTGCTCTTGATTTTGGCGTGCTGGTTGGTCCAGTTTCTCTACCGGAAGAGAAATACACTTTGAATGTTCGTAAGTTAAAACTGCATGACCAGCTGAATGCGCGTTAGATGAAATACCTTTCTATGCACCGGCACCGATTTTGTCTGGCTCGTTTGACACCATCCACGTTGCGCACCCACTATATTGGTTAAACTTCCGAGTGTACACAATCGAGGGGTACATCGCCAGACACAAATTACCGTTTAAATAAGCTTCATAAATGTTTAAAATATTTTGTTCTACTTTTTTTTAAATATTGAAGTGATAGCTCGTCCGGTACGAAAGCAAAATCATACCATCATTGGTGTCTTTGATACTGTATTTTTCTAAGCTCTAATAACAACTTTAAATAATAAAAGTGTGTTTGAAATCGGGTTGCGCAAAAACGTGTTAGTCGTGCTTCCAGCCTACTACGAAATATGTCTTTTTCATCTCCATGTAAATAAATATTCCTCGTTCAGTTTCCGTATTGAGGCGTGTATGTATTGCCATTTGACAGACGTACAGTGTACTCAACTGTTAAATATAACGCGGGAGCGGTGGCCGGAAAAACTGCATGCGTCATTGACCTGCTCATTCTGGCAGCTTATGCTGCTGTTGTTTTCTGAAGTTACACTTTTAGCTCCAAAACAATCACCAATGCGCCACTCGGCAATAAAAAAAAAGTCTCGCTCTTTGATTTTGCTTTTTTGTTTTTGTTGTTTAAAAGAAGGTGGTTTTTACCTACGAAACTGCAAGATTTCCGAGATATGGTAGCCGCGCACGGTAAATGCGTAGGTGTGACTAAACAGAGTGGCAAACACAACAAAACAAACAAGTAAAAATTTAAAGCGTGGGTGATAAAGAAAAATACGAGGAGGTCATGCGATAATTGTGTCGGGGAGTGGCGACAATCGCAAGAAGAGCCGCCTTATTCTCTGCCGCATCATCAACTTCATCGCTAGACAGCTCTGATATCAGTGTCGGCCACCGCTCCCGCGTTATATTTAACAGTTGAGCACACTGTACATAAACACGAGCGTCTTTTTCCAGCTTGCGTTGATCAACACAACATACACCCACGCTATGCTCTGACGTCATGCTGCTGCGGTGGCGCTGCTATCGGCAGGGTGCATTCGAAGACGTTCCACTAGACGCGGTTCTTGCGCACGCGCAGTGCCAATAGAGAGTGACGTCTTGTTTGTAAAGAACGCGTTGGCCTATCAGAGTAAACACTGAAAGGGCAAGGGTCGTTAAATAATAAAAAAACGACGACCGTTAATAATAAATTATTGGGACTAATTTCACATCACGCAAGCGGAGAGGTTGAGAAGAGGCTGCACAGACGTCTGCGAGGCAGAAATTTTCAAAGTGCAGCTGTTTTGGCTCAACATGGAGCGCCTCTGCATCTTTAACTAAAACAGGAAGTCACGAGAGGTTCAAAGAGGCTTCCGCCACCTCTTATAATGTTATTTTGATGCATCGTGGTCATGGACGGTTCCTCATAGGCAGAATAAGATGGCTTCTCGTCATACAGAAAGGGATTCTTAGAATCACATTTCAACAGCACCAACTCCATATAAGGCTGGCAGGAGAAGAAAAGCTCCTTAAGTGCACCGTCGGTGCACTTTACCGGGAAGGAATTCGCCTTATTATGCGGGGAGGGCGAGTGTGTCTATAAATAATTGTGTTTTCAATAAAAAGTACAAGCTGTAAGAAACACTCTGTGCTCTCTCGTCTTCTTTGTCCCCGTCTTTCTTAGGAATTTTCATCCGAATAAACATGAACTAGCCCAATTAGCCATTTTGTTGCATTCTCATGTTCTGGAAATGGGGCACCCAGACCAAGGTGGTCTTTGAATGATGGAGTATAAAACCGGCCACTCAAAACAGTCAGAGGCGGACGAGGGGTTAGCTCCTCTTGGTAAAAAGCAACACACTAACCGTATTCTGGTTACGTGGTTCTTGTGAGCAATGATGTAATTGTTAGGGTTTATTTTTAGGTAGCTTCACTGTACTTTCAATACCTTACGCATACTTTTGGCTTACCTTTAGTGCATTCTATTAATATTTGTGTTTTACTACGCCGGTGTTGCTTCCTAGAATAGGCCTAGGCACAAAACACAAACAAATGCGTCTCGCATTGTAGGACCTTTGGAGAAAGGGTTACAGCTTCGATGCCCCATTTAGAAGCCGGGAATTACAAGAACAACATACCTGCCGACAAAGATGCACCGATTTGTATCGCAGGAAGAGCAGAAAGAGAAGGCAGACCGGCAACAAATAGAAGCAGAGAACTCTTTCTCGGCAAAGTCTCCAGTGACCGGCCCATGCCCCCGACGATTACAAGTCTTTCTTCGTGTTCGGCTAGCACTTTCGGCACAAATGAGCCCGAGTTCGAGTTACGAACTACCTTCTTCTCGCTTAGCTTGAAGAACAGAGCAACAAAATTACACCAGAGCCATACGGAAAAAAAAAAGGTGGAAAGAAAGAGGCACAGAGGGTTAACTAGAAAAATTACATTTTGTATGTTGTATTTCCGCCTCTATTTCTTTCCTTCGTCCGAGCTTCCTTTCAATTAGTTCTCGTTTTCTTCTTTTCGCTTTTGCCTTCAGGTACAATCAACTGCAAGGGTCCAGTCGTGAGATTGCTCCTCTGCGACCGCTGGAGATCTTATGTAGTGTCACTTTCCTTCTTGACTACCTCAATGATCTCGTTGCGTCTATTTAGTTGACGGTGTCGACGCGTCTCTGATTATACCCCGTCGCACTGCCACCCTAAGCTCGCATTGGCTGCGCTTATAATCTCCTTCGCTGCGTACACTGAATGCGCTGATTTGTTCCACAATTCACGCTGAACTCGAGTGCCTTTTCCGCTTCATCCTTTTACCATATTCCCTCATTAGTTTTCCCGAACAGGAGCTCTTTTGACAGCTGTAAGCCTGCAAAACATTCGCAACAAAGTACACTTACGCCACCTCCAGCGCGAGCTCTGCAGCTTCAGTTTAGCTATCGCGAGGCGTTAGCTCCCAGTGTGCACGGGCTACATAAAAAAATGTAACCACTTGTTTGGGAAGGAAACATCCAAGAAAGCATAGTCATCGGGTCGTACTCTATGGGACTATATTTTATGTTGCAAAGCATACGAACACGCCAATAAAAATGCATTAATCCGTAAAAGAAAAAGACTCATTTGGAGTGCGTGGCCTAGACAGCAGTTGGTGGTAACGCCGCTCATGTATTCAACATTTACATACTGCTCCAAGGGGAGAGGAGCGCTTCTTCACTGCGAACCGAGATAATTTGGCCACGTTAGTGGGTTTTTTACTTCTCGGAGCGATATGGAAGTATCAACAAAGCACGCCACGGTCCCATCAGCCACTGTCTCGACTATGCGCTCCAAGTGGGTCTTTCATATTGGTAGAGACAGTACCTTTTTAATCACAGAATGTTTTTATGGGCTGGATTAAATAGTGAAATTTAACGCTTGGGTGTGACGAAAACACAATTCATGCAGATCAATGCAACATTAGCGATGCATAGCCCACAGCCGGCAATGCATAAAGATCCAAAGCAATTAAAAAACATAAGTATTCATACAATTTTTTACTTAACCATAAATGCAAAAAAAACACAATTAAAACCAAAAATATTCACCAAGGAGATCAGTACTGGGAATCGAGCCCCACACCAGGCGGCCCGCAGTCCGCTATCTTTGATTGGCCCTACAAGTAGAAGATGAACGAGAGACGTAAACAACTGGATTCTTTATGACTTGCCAGCGAGAGTCGCCTGCAATTGCACGTGACTGTCCGCGGATATTGTTACTTAGTCCAACGTACTTAGTCCACAGGTGACTGTATGAGGGAAGTTATACTTAGTCCTGCACACTTAGTACAAAAACGACCGTTGGTGGCGATTCATACTTAGTCCCTTGTACTCAGTCCGCAGCCGACCGTCGCCGACGTGTTATACTTAGTCCAACGTACTTCGTCTGCAGAGGGCCGTCGGTGGCGAGTCATACTTAGTTCAACGTAATTATACTTAAATCATATCCCTGCCAAGGCTACAATCCAATGGAGCCAATCTAGCAGTAAAACAAATTGCATAATCATGGCGCTTGTTTAAGGGTTGCTCTCAGCTGCTAAAGCAATCACCCAAGAAATAATCGCAGGATCACGGCACCTTCATCGTGGGTGCTTGGTTTATTCGGTGTTAGGGAACGTACAAAGACAATAAGCGCCATGGCGATGCGTTTTTGGCATTGCTTTATTGGCTTCATCAAATCGTAGCGTTGCCTGCTGTCGGACTTAAAGTGAAATGGAGTATAGTCCGCAGTCGGCAGTCGGAGGCGAGTGATTCTTAGTTCAGCATACTCCGTTCGTGACAGTTGGTGGTAGGCCACACCATAGCCTCCTACAGACTGACAAAGCTAGGCGGATCGCCACGAGAAGCGGCCACCGAAATAGAAAAGGTGGAGCGGCAGACAACGAATGGAGAGGAGAGCTACGCGACTCGCGCCCCGCTGCGGCGAGACGCCGAAACACACTTCTCCCGAGCGAACAAGTGTGTTTCGGGTCCCTGTCGCTGCAAAAGCTTTGCGCTGACGTCCAGGTTCCCCGAGAAATGGCTATTTGATGCTATGTGCTACCAGATCCTCGCGCTCCAAATCTGCGACCGGGCACTCTATGACTCCGTCGTCGAACTGGCAGCCTTCGTGAGTATAGGGGAGGCTACAGACATACTGACTCACATATACGTAGTCCGCAGGCGGTCTTCGGTGTCGAGTGATACTCATTCCAGAATACTGGGTTCGGAACAATTAGGTGAATGCCATACTTTGCCCAGCATACATAGTCCGCAGGCAACCGTGGGCGCGCACAGCTGGTTCCTGACGAGGACAAAATCTCGACATGGACTTACAACATCACGGGGCGAATAATAACGCACCAAGAGATAGCGCGGTGGACGAATGGCGTCAGACCTTCAGGCAAGAATCAATTATTATAGCAAATAGCGCCATAAACCTTCTCCCCTCGCGATTATTTTCAGTTGCCACAAGAAACTCCCAGCAAGAGCACTAAGAATTCAACTCCCTATACAACACACCCACCAAAACACAGAGGCCATGAAAAACTAGTTAATGCATGCTCGTGACACGCTCTACTCTTGAAGAAATGTAAAATATGCTATGCATGGTCATAATTGAAGCTATGCATCGTCACAAATGACAATGATGCCAAATGTTTAGGAAGCCAAATCTTTTTACAATCCCTATTTTGCTTATCTATAGTGCGACACTTATGTGTCCTGCCTCGATATTCAATAAATGGTGGTAATAGAAGAAAAGCAAGACTAGCATGGCAAATTTTAAGGTTGAATAGGTAGAGTCGAAACACACTCGGCAGTGTTATAAAAGTTTAAATAATACAAAGTCGATGACAAAGACGGTATACATAATATTGCAGTAGTGCCTCAGACTATCCCTCTCTAAAATAGAGGCATTGCCTAATTGCCTTAATCTTCTTTATCACATGTACTGCGTAAATCATTAAGTGACAGATTTCCTTCCCAGAGCATTGACCATTGAGCATCATTGGAAGTTCTGTATTACACATGCGCCCAAACAAAAACAGACAAAACCGTTTCTTACATTACCCGTTTGGTTTGCTTCTTTTCACGCTGGCTTACCCCAACTCTCTATAGTTCCCGTCTAAAGGCCTACACAGATAGGACATATTCTCAACATATTTACGCCTCAGCGGGAGTAATTACGGCATTTGACGGGCGCTTTCTTTGAAAGAAGAGAAGAGAGGAAGGTAGCCAAACCCACACACGGCATTTTTCGACGACGTCTCCTCGGTGTTTGGCCGGTTTGATGAACTGTGGCCCGACTCGCGCTCTTCATGAAACAAGGCAAAATGTAGATCATCTGCTATATTATCGCTTTTCGCAAGGCGACAGAAACAACTAAAAGTTAATAAACTACGCAAGCCTAATTTTCTAACGCTTTTCTCAAAAATGTTTTTTGCGATCCTTGCAATAGCAACGTTCCCAAAGAGCGATGCAGGAGGACGGTCCCGATCTCAGCTCAAAACCCCTTTATCATTTTTTTCTAACACCGCCCGCCAAATCGTCAGTCTTTACTTCTGTCTGTTTCGTTTATAACTCGTTCGAAAGTGATATAGCGAGTTCATACAGTTCGCCCATAAACCGTTGAACGCGACAGGCGAGCGCTCATTCCGGCGACTCAGTCAAGACAGCCAGCCGGCCACAAGGCTAGGCAAGCCAATGCTCGAGCACCTTCTGACTGTCAACTAACAAACTGATTGGCAAGCACCGCGCAGTACGCTTTTGGATACGCGTCGCCGAGATAAGCCGAAGAGCCGAGGTCTGTCTCGGTCGGATCGCCGAATACCCGCGTATTTACGCCAACCTTGAGACGTCGAGGAAGCGATCTTCCCGGGGCCCGCTACACGTATGGATTACGTCCTCAGAAGCGCCCATAAATACGTCAAAAATACTGCGCCATGTGGTTCGGCCTTAATCGAGCTCCTTTTTTGAACATCTCAATGTCAAATGGCGGCATAAGTTGCGCCGAATATTTTTGCTTAACATAACTTTTGGATAAGAAGAAACAACTACCTTGTTTTCGGCTAGACTAAGTGATACCACAGATAATAACCAATCCCGGATACGGCTTCAGATTTCTTTCATCGCCTCACAATGCTGCTATTTATTCTTTGTTTTCTCCCTCAAATCCTTTCTCTGGGCATTAAAGCATTAGGGGCTGTATACCAGTGAGAGCGGGTGCACGAGGATGCTCCATAAGACTCACATGCAACATAAATATGAATATGCAAAGCAGAAGGAGCAGAGCTTTTTTTAACATCCAGTTTTTAGCGCGCGTTTCATGCCTTCCGTCGGGCCTTGACTGCACGCGCATGCTCAAGGTGCACGATACACCGAAGGCTTGTCGAATGCAGAAGGCTCGTACTCCTGGTGGAGCAGCTGGAGCTCCCCGTCGTTCTTACCTTTCAGTGACTTTAATAATCGGTATTGATCTGACATACCTGAAAGCTTAAGATTTCTTTTTCTGTGAGCTAACTTTTATAAAACTCCACCGAGTGCTTGATGAGAGTTTGGTAACAGGCAATAAAATGTGGTTGTGTTTTTCGCGGCGCTTTACTGTGCACAACGTGAAAATACATTTTATGGAAGCCATGGCCAGAAATTTCCGACAGGCGCTTCTATAGTTCACTTATCGGTTCCCACGTGGCATATTCGCCTTTAACTTTAACGCCATGTGAAAATTCCGCCAAGGCGGAGTATGTGCCGAGTGAAAAACACTGTAGCTTCGGAGGTTAAAACAAGAGATAATGAGTGTCATGAGGTTGCAACGTACTGATAATATCACTCTCCCTTACCATTTCAGGGCGATACCGTGATCAAAGGAAGAACATCGGAACTTCTGAACAATTTCGCAGAAGTCATCGCAGAGATTTCTATAATTCGTATAGTTATCTTGGAGCGCGATATAATTAGGTACCTTCAGGTATATCTTTGTTCTGAATGAGTATAGTGCATAAAACGTATGCAATCATTAGCGGCCGATTCCGTACAGGAGGTATCTAAGAATAGATTTTCAGCTTACGTATTTAGCGCATACTTTTCTACGCGTTAGTTTATATGCACTTTACACCTGGCACTTTGTCACCAATGAAAAATAGCAAACTAATTTACAACGAAAATTATACGTTTTGTTAAGGCGAACTTGGGAGTACAAGCTTAAAGCGAAAGGTGCCACGCATCTTGCGTCGTCGACAGAAGGGTGACAGACCCGAATCATCACGTAATCGCTGCTTTCATACACACGGAACGTTCATAAATATTGTGAACAAAACCATCATATGACAGCCATGATTGGACTGGGTTTTCCTAGTAGGCTACATAAAATTATAATATAAGGGTACGATCCGAGCGGGATTCGATTCTCATTCCTCTCCTTAAAAACTACGTGCGTTGTCAACTCCGCCATGCAGGCAGCAATATTGCCTATAGTTCATTACAATAAAGGCGAGAAGCAGCCGACGCTACGATTTGATGGGACCCATAATACAGCTTCAAAAGCGCGCCATCATGGTGTTCGTCATGTTCCTGCACATGTTCCATCATCACTAAATCAATCATAAAGAAAAAAAGCATTAAGGACTTGCGCTTCTGAACCGGCTTGATTGGTCCCATTAGCATCGTATAGTCGGATCCGTCTGGAGTTAAGCTGAAAGGGAGTATAGAAACTATCACTTAAGCGGCATAAGCCACGTCCGATATTACGGCAATATTAAATATATTATATTTATATCATGTATGCCTGGTGTTAATTTTAGGCTTCTCACATTGTTTTCTTTTATGTGTTAAGGCTACATTAATTCAGTAAAATCACACAAGTTATACGGCCCAGAGGGACAGTATGGAGGAGGATAATTGTCACTATAAATTGAATAAGTAACAACATTTTGTCGAATAATTTTAAGTAAGTAATTTTCAGAATCCAGCTAAGCATCATCCTGAACCACTAAATTTGTAAAATATTAGCAGTACATGGGAAAAGCGATGGTGCACCAAAGTTATCACTCATGCAACAGGTGCAAGGCTAGCGGACGAAAACGAAGATCTCAATTTCATCATCCGCGTCCATCATGCCAAATCATGAAATGCAACGCATACCGAGTAGCACCGTCTCAATGTGGGGATGGTTCGGCCGTTTTTACTCATTCGTTCATATCTTGAAAATTAGGCACGCGCGGCTCGCTAGGAACTTTTTAATGACAACCTGGTCCCCAACTAAAGGCGGAATATAAATTGCAGAGCCCTCGAACCCATCTTCGCATTATGGCAAATACTAAAGAATAAATCCTTTTTTATAAAACCGGCATGAGAATGCGGATGGTGAGGCCCTTTTTACGCAATCGTTCGTCTTTTGAAGTTTTGGCACCCGTGCCTCGACATGGAACTTTTTTATTACAACTGAGTCCCCAATTAAAGGCGGACTATAAAATGTAGAACCTTTAGTTTATCCTTGTACTTTAGCAAATACTTCAAAATGAGACCCATTAAAAACAAAAAGTCTCAAATTTGGGATGGTTCAAACGTTTTTAAGCATTCCTTCATCATTTGAAAATTGGGCACACGCGCCTGATCCAGGAACTTTTTTAGATAGGCCAATAACTTAACTAGTTACGAAATACAAAAACTTAGGGCCATGGACTAGAGCCTGATGCTAGGGCGAACCCTCTAAGAAAAAAAAACACTTTGACAAAATCTGTCTTGAATTGGACATGGTTCGATTTTTTTCAGGTGTTCTTTCATCATTTCAAATTTGAGCATCCGCTCCATGTCCGGGGATGATTGGAGATCGACCGAGTTCTCAACTGGCGAAGAAATGTAAACGTTAAGGACTCCATCTACAAGCCGGTAATTCGAGGAATGTTATAGGCAAGTTAGATATTTCAATGCGCTCTTCTCTCCCCATTTGTTTCTTTCTGTTTGTATGCAGGCTGATTGGGATAATGAATTTAATGTAAACATATAGTGCTTGTCAAATATTACTCTTTGCTAGGACTGGGCCTGGATAAAATGTTTAACACGCTTAATCGTCACCCTTTAATTGAATAGACTTGGATTCAGCGCGTTGGTAATAGATTCAAAAATATACGAAAGAGTCAGACAAAGGGGACGGACAGGACAAACATCTCTTGTCTGACTCTCTCGTATATTTTCGAGTTTAATTGAATCATTAGGGAGTTTTAGAATAACGTCCGCAATTTTAGCGCACGCTAGCGCTAAATTTAGCGCTTGTATCTGCGCACGCGACGCGAGAGAGTTTTAGAATAGCGTTTCTCCATCGCGACGCAAAAGCCCAAGCATCTCGCTCTCGACACCACCAAGATACAGTCACAATTTTTATTTCACACACGAAATGCTGTAACCTTAGAAAAAATAAGTTTTTTGGTCCTAGAGTACCATTTTAGATTTGTTTAAACATGAAAATGCGACGCGAGCGGTTGACCGGTCGTGTCCGCTTGCGTCCCCTTGGGAAGAGAGGTCTCACTCTCATGTACTGACCTTCGCACATCGTACCTTCGCCGAGAAATCTTCGCGCGTCACAAGCATCAAGTTGCCGGTGATCGTTGGCCAAACCGAGTATAATGTCGTCCTGTATTGAAAATCGCAGTCGCGAGGATGCCGCCGCCGTCGCACTCACGACGCCGCCAAAGCAGCCGCCGACATAATCCTGAGTAACGAAAAGATGGTCAAAGTGCAGGCGAGCTGGTGTAGATCATACATAGTGAACCTGGACGAGGTCGCAGTGAAAATCGGCGAGAAAAGAGGTCTAGACACCGTCTCTTTTGAGACGGTGTCTAGACCTCTTTTCTCGTCCTCGAAGTTTTCCTTCGCATACCTCGGAGTCTCAGGTTCCACTATGTATAATCCTGGAAGTCGCCATTTTTTTTTTAACTCAGCTCGCCTTGGCTTTAGCCAACTTCTCATCATGAATCCCTGCTTGGAGAAGCGCAAAGACTCTTTGCGTACGCACGCTATTTCCGAGAAATAGCGCACACTAAAATTGCGCACGCAAAGCGCAAAACCTGGTTTGCGTTCTGAGCATGCGGCAGTGGCGACGACGCCTTATTCTTTGCGTACGCAAAGCTTTAGCGTGCGCTATTCTAAAACTCTCTATTATTCGACTAATCGGTCGCTTTAATATCCAAACATAGTATCGAAAAGCAATAAAAAAATTAATTGTATTCTTTTATAAATGCAATAGTCTACATTTTCAGCGCTGCATAAACATCTCCAGTTCAGTAAAGTACAAAAACTACACTCAAAGTTTTATTATTACAGCTGCGACGTCATAGGCGTTTTCTGTTAGTCTTTGATAAAAATGAGTTATTTGCGTCTTCACAATCATCCTTTCTGCACTATAGAAACACCCTCGAGAGTTAACCCTGGTTGCTGAGCTCGTCAAACACAAATATTATTTCTGTTTTGACATTGGGGGGGGGGGGGGGGGAAGGAAAAGCGTAAAGATAGCCACGAAGTTTGAAGTTTTCTTTCCTAAAAAACCGACAGGCCCGTTTATCTTCGTGACGTTTTTCATCGAAGGGGCAAAAATCCTTACCAGTACCGAGGCGCCGAAAAAGAGCAGCACGAGACAGCGCGCGGAGACGACCGTGGGTTAATCGAGTGACGTCACGACAAAGATTATCAGCGGCGACCACATGCTTGGATGGCCTGTAAAACCCGTGGCGGAGGCTTGGGATAATTTTAAAACTAACATAGTTGAAGTTTACAGTCGGATATTGTTCTATTTCTGCCGGTAAAGCAGAATTTACTGAAAAACGTCCCTTTCGTTCCTTTAATTTATCTCGGCCATTTGGAGACGAGCAAAGTCTAGCCCGACGTTGTTATGTCCGTACTAGCCGAGGACCGATTTTGCCTCCGTTCAGTTGTCCCCCCATCGGCGACACAAGATCATTTTACTGCCAAAAGCGTCGGTGTGGTCGGCTTTCAAAGATTAGCCAAACTGGGATTAAATCTGCTTTCATCGACGGTGATGTTATAAGAACACAGTGACTCCAAGCTTCCATCGTCCACAATCAAACTTGTCACAGTCGATTCAAACACGCACCATGGAATTTGTTGTTCACAGCTGATCATCCTGACCCTCAGGTCAAGGGTAGAAACTATAAAAGGACGTCACGGAACGGGCCTGCGCACTAGGAACCCCAGCACGAGCATCTCGCTTGAAAGTCTGTCATGGCCGTTCGTGAGTTCATGGAACGCGAACCGTTTTAATTGCAGAACCTCTTGACCAACTATTTCGAAAATTGCAAGCAAAATTGTCCTTCGTCGTCACTCAGTTTGATATACTTTAAGCAGGGACGTCGAAACAGAAGAACGGTGAAGGGGGCGATTCACCCCCTCCCCCCCCCCCCCCGTAACGTCGAAAGAGGAGGAAAGGGGCATAAAGGAGTAAGAGAAGGGGCGGGGGGGGGGCGGAGAGGAGGCTATTGCCCCAGCCACAGACGTTCCAGTAAGGTATAAGAAAAGAATTCGTGGAAGTGATATCCCTCTTCTCAACTATCATAAACCCCCTTCTCCCTTCTCCCCCCCCAGTCTCAACCCGAACATGTTCTGAGGCACTTCCTGATCCCTACTTTGTGTGTGTGGGTGTGTTGGTCGTACCTTTTTTTATTTCCCGTCCACGGCTTTTCTCGCCACTCCACGTCGCCCGCACATCTCTCTACACCGTGCACGGCTCCACAATATCACAAAGTTCAATCTTCGCCTCGATTCCGAAGCAAAGACTCTGGCCTCAAATAACTCCTTCCCAAAGTTGTGAAACGTCACTTTGTCGTCACCAATAACTTCCACAAACGACGATCTTGCAACGAGAAACTTCGGAGTATTTACAACCCGCCGAGGGACAACTCTACGCATCATTGACTCTAACGCGGCGTAGGGATGTAGGAACACGCGGACGCGACGTCATATGTGCAGCCGTTCGATCGGCTGGTCCCACGGTGTTGCTCGCGCGGGCTCCGATGAAGCTCGCTACTATTTTGTGTTTTACAATATCGCTGAAAGAGACCGATCTCACCAAGCGTTCGGCGCATGCGGGTAGCCGACACAACTTTATTTCAGCGGATGCACGCGGCAGTGCCCGAGAGAGCTCGTGCCACTTCGTTTTCTGCACTCCCCGAGATCCTGCGAGGTTATCGCACGTGCAGGAAGACTAAAATTTTCTCGATATATTGCGGCAGTGGTGGCGTAGCCAAACTGGCTGATGGGATCGGTAAGTTTGAGCACCGAGGAATGTTAGATGATCGATCATCTAATCCCGCGTGACGGCCATCGTCGCGAGAGTCCAATCAGCACGCTCTGCGAACTTCCGTCGCAACTTTGTGCTTGACGAGTTTGGCGACCCAGGAGAGGCCCTTCTCACTACCGAAATCATTTGATGAAATAGGAAGAACTTCGATCGTCACCGCATTTCACATTTCAGCACGTCTGCTGAAGAACGATACAGCGACACACCAAGGCCTATTTCACTCCACTCGACACCGTGTCCCGTTGCCACTTAGCGGCCCGACGAGCAGCTGGAGTAGTGAAAGTCGGCTGCTTTGAGATCACTGACAATGTCGGTAGTATCAAACACTTCGCTAGGATTATCAGTGGTGGGATAGACCTGAACGAGGGATTACAAAAACAAATATGTCGGTGGTCGTCGAAGCCGCAGGAGAGAGAGAGAAAAACCCCAAGCCCTGACAGGTGTGCTTCGTACAGGGTGCGCTAATAGTGAAAGTGAAGCACCGGCACTCGCACGTCTTATCCGTCATGGGGAATTTCCGCGTGAAGGGAGTTCTGCTGTCGTGAGGAGCGACCGCTCCGCGCTGGAAGCCGCGCTCCTGCGCGTCATGGACAGGTCGTGGACGCCGTCGGCTTGCTATGCTAGAAAAGCCAGATGGGCTTTTCGTAAATCGGACATACGGCCTTCGAGTTGGAAGCAGCCCTGGATGAACCATGATGAGTAAAGTCGCTATTTCTGAGTTCCCCGCAGACAAAAAAAGTTAAGATCTGTGCTTTGGAGATGGAAAGCAGGCCAGTAAGAAAAACAGAAGTATAATGTAGATTTCAACCGATTAACCAGCTAAGGCTATTATTCGCGAGTAAAAAAATTAATTACATAATCGAAAAGTTAATCTATCGATCGCCTTGCACTACTTTTACGTGTGAATGTTAAGTTTACAAGGCCAATCATTATCTCATAAATCGTTAATCACCGCAGTTGCCCCATTCCTTACAATAAAAATAACATTGCTATAATCACTTAACATTAGTAATTAGCAAAGAAAATTTCCAAACCATTTTTCTTGTAATTTTAGATAATCGCAATATAAAACAGCTGTTTTTGTTTGCTAGTTTACTTATGTCGGTAGCAGAATACTGGAAATAATATAAACGTTTAAACGAGGACAAATTCACCGTATTTGACAAATTGGTCTAAGGAACCTCCCCAGAAAAAACAAAATATGTACTGAGCACATTATCGATTCTTCTGGTTTAGTGCAGTCACAGGAAAATGTTGTATTTTGTTGTATTTTTAAATTATGCTCGTTTGAGCCGCGTATTTAAAAAATAGAAATTCTTGAAGTTACTCCGAAATATATTTTTCTACAGATGTAACATACATCATAGACACTACAAAGTTTACCACACCATTCGGGAAGGATTCCGTTTAGTTTATTCAATAATAACGAGTTTTCTACACCCAGCTACAAACTGTGCACCTCGATTCACTTAGATTGTATCCGTTATGGAAATACATAAAAAAAGTATAGTCCACTGAGGAACCTGTGAAGTTTACAAGTCATCATCTTGACATTTTAATGCGAATAGCATTCTTTGGATACTTCACGCACTTTTCGTCTATGTATCTATCTATCTATCTATCTATCTATCTATCTGGCTATCTAACCTCTTACGCCGCGGGTCGATAAATAAATAAAAAAGACCCGCGCCGGCTGGGATTCGAACAGTTCACCCTTTGATCGGCAGGCAGACGCGCTAACCACAGAGCTATGAAGGCAGTTTTTTTTTTTTTTTTTTTTTATTGTGAGCTATGAAGGCAGTCGTTCACCGCACTCCCTAAACATTTGCTTCCAGGATCTTTACCATAGGACGCGCTTGCTGTCATAGCGCTGTCGCAGCCGGTGCGCGCGGCGATCCCATGCACGAGGGGCTAGCTCACCCTCTCCCCGCGCTCACCCTCTCCCTCTAGCTCACCCTCTCCCCGCTGCCGGGAGACCTCTAGCCTCAGCCTCACGAGAGCGGTCTGAGCCCTCGTGCATGGAACGCGCGCACCGAGTAGCTGGGGACAGCGCTGCAAGCAGCGGTCCCTATGGTAAAGATATAAACAACCGCTTAGAGTACCGTTGGTTGAGACTAAGCTGAGACGCCAGAAAGTCTGGTCGGTACCATTTTGAGTGTTTGTGCGTATGGCGCGTGCTTTGCTCGCCTTCCTAAGTGACACAAACGCACGTGCTGGGCTGCGGAGATCATGCGCAGGGCTGTGAAAGTGTCAACAAATTTAGAATCGCCTCAAGAGTGGGCTGGCGTGGCGTGCCTCAATGGCCTTCTGTTTAGGGTGATGCCACCCTTTGTAGTACCCGATGCCGACAGCACGCGCTCACAGAGAAAATACAAAGAAATCGCCGGAAACAAAATGTCGCCGTAGCACAGTCAGCGCCACGAGCGCGTGCAGGGACACGCTCTTTCACGTGCTTCAGAACAAAAAATAAAAAGAAGAATTGGAAACAAAATGGCCAGATGTCATCACCCCAAGCAAAGCGCACATGAAGGCACCCTAGGCTGGCGTATCTAGAGTGTGCCGGCCACCTGACGAACGCGCATAACTCCGCACCGTTTGATGCTATTCGCATTAACGTAGATAATCATTCCCAAAGGATGGGTTCTGCTGATTTTTTTGACCAAGAATAGATAGCAGTATACGATAGAACACATTTGTAGTATGGCACTTTGTTTAAGTCGCAACGTTTCGGTACTATAGTCATATTTGTCTATTAGATGCACGTGCTTCTCTGGATGAGCTGCCGTAACCCGATGAGAGATGGTGCAATCATACGATGACACATAAAGTGCTGGATAAATTACAATTTCATAGGAGCATCCGCGGCACGATCAAAGTATGGCGGTACTCGGATAAGTCAGGATGTCCAGTGCTTTAACGGCACACATTTCAGGGGTTGCTAGTTCATCCGTGGTGATGTACCGGCTAAATTTGACATGCAGTGGTACTGTTTTGGCTCAATTCGGCTAAAGGCGGTACTTCACTGACTACATTTCTCATCTACAGGGTAAACCAGTATCGCCTCACCTCAAATACAAACCAACATTATGCTGTCCAAACACGAACGTCAAATTTTCGTTTCGCCGCTCCTATTCAGCTAGCTCTTCTCTTCAACGTTGAGAAATGCCGCTTACGTGGTCAAGTGGGCAGGGCACCCGGCTTCCCCGCAAACGGCTCCATCAAAGCTACTCCTTTTGTTCTTCGCGGCTCTTGTTCACTTCATTCCTTCCTTCCTATTGCGAGGTGTAAAAATGGGACGACGCGCACATCTAGAAAGCGCCTCGTTCCGCGACCTGCTCATGCTTGTGATAAAGAATGGAAAATAACACATTGCACCTCACATTCCCGTGACATGCTCACGCACGCGATGAGGGGGAGAGGACGGCCCGCTGTCTCAATCTCCCGCTCTTGGGCATGCGTTTCGATGTGGCAACCCCACAGATAACAAAGCCTGAGGGTTGAATTTCTCACGCCACCCAATGCCCCCCCCCCCCCCCCCGCATTGGGACATTACAGGTACAAGATCATCTGCTTGTTTGCGGGCGTTGC
Source organism: Ixodes ricinus (assembly GCA_037355805.1). NCBI lineage: Eukaryota > Metazoa > Arthropoda > Arachnida > Ixodida > Ixodidae > Ixodes > Ixodes ricinus. The sequence goes on from JAZHYW010016736.1 coordinate 77,891, forward strand.
AGTGACGTCAGAACTCCGAGCTCTCGATTGGCCCCGATAAGAAGGATAGTGGGTAGACTCAAGGAAGGCTAGCATTGAGGTCTACCCACTATCCTTCCAATCAGTGTCAATCAGGAGCTCGGAGTTGTGACGTCACCACAACACCTACAAAAGAAGCAGACGAACTTGCTCTCCGCATAAGAAAAGGCAGGGCTGCGTTCGCGTTCCGCTGATACGTGTCAGTGAGGCCACGAGTGTGAACCCAGGCCGATACTCGTGTTTATCCGTATATTTCTTTAGAGGACGTCAAAAATTCAGCGCCAAGGCCTCGTTGCCTAGACTGGCCACTGTATTTTTCTGTGGACGAGTGTAACTTAAAATAATGCCACCCCATCTAAAGAAGTTTAGGGAGAAAGAAAAGGGAGCAGCGCTCCTACTCGGGCGTGCCTCGTGTTGGCGATGCAACGCGGTTCCTGGTGAACACGCACGGGATAGCTGGACAACCGAGGCAGGAAATGAGGAGGAAACACGCAAACCCACTTTTCCACAAAGTTCCAAGTCCAGCTCAGTGAGAAGGGGTAGCGCAGCGTCCACCGCCATTCAAAACGGCTGGCAGAGCCGGGAACTCCGGTTCTTCCCTGCACTCAGATCGCTCGTTACGAGGAGAGGTCGGCCCCCTCTTAGTCCGGCTCGGTTTATAAAGCCCATTTAATGGCATTTTGCAATTAGGACCTAGCTCCGGCCATTAGTCGTCCATCTGGGGCGCAAAGGCGTTCTCCTTTTCCTGGGGCCTACCCTCGCTCGCAGCTCGGTGCTCCAAACGGCTCTTGGGCGAATGCAGTCGTTGCTTCCTTCTGTATCAACCTGAAACTCTGTGCGGCGTTTCTGTTGGTTGGGTTCTGGGCGCTTTGCGAGCTTTGAAGTGAATGCGATCGCCTTAATGGCGAGATTGGACTTCCCTCGTTGTAAAGAGTGTTGGAGCGGAACTCAGGTACGGTTCTTTGTTCATCGCTCAAGCAAAGAAAGCTAAATACCTTTCTAACAAAAAAAAAGTGTAACCTGCGAACGCGAATACTGGATACTTCCCTCGTACTAAGCTGGTAGATATGTTCGAAGGTTAGATTCTTTTTAAAATTCCAACCAGGAAGTTGTAGCTAATTATATTTGTAAATCAATACACGCAGAGTATCGGTGGCAAATATTTTTAAACATTTTGTGTTTAAAAATATTGGTAGACCTCGTCTCAGTTTTGAGTTCAGTTTCGAACAAATATGCTAGAAAATATTCATTTCCTAAAGTTTAGGTATATTTATGGCCTCTATATGAAGTGCGCACACTACGCTCTCAAACAGAATTGATCATAAATGTGAGACGAACTATGGACCGTGTCGCAAAATTGCGCTCAATTCCGAAACTTCTTAAACTAGGGAAAGCCTAGAGTCACTCTAACTTACCTGCCAGCAATTCTAATATACAAGATGTTTCCGTAAACTCGGGACAAATCGCTCCTGAAAAATGTAGGCATCACACAAAACAGAAAAGGTTTATATCCAGTTGGTATCTGGCAAAGGGCCCATTTGGAAAACTTAATAACGGTTGGACTAGTAAGGTTCTTAATTAGCTTTAAATAATTAACTTTTCAACTAGTACATTTAATGAAATGGCTTCAGTTTGAAACTCTTGGCTCATCATATAAAACCACGTAATCAGCGCTCCTTACAATGTATATGGTAAGCAGAGCGTTTAACAGCGTTAAAAAATTCAATTTGACGGGTTTTGAAGCTTCGGTTTCCTGCCGAAACGCATCCCAGCGACAGCAGTCCTGCTCCCCCATAGCTAATGCGCTCAACTAAGGTGCTCCACCACTCATTCTTCGCAGGCATGAAATAAACTGAATATTCCAAATTTGTTCTTATACGGTCATTAGCTTAGAAAGCGTTTCATTTCCTTTCACATTTCCTTCTTTACGACAAGGAAAGCCGGGAAGTAGTCGCGCTGCCTTTTTACAGCGGAACTGTGAAGTGGGCTAGTATCCCCAGTATCGTGTCCGTCAGCAAACAAATGATGAAGCAAAACTCTGGACAGCTACCGCATCTATGAGCGACGGCGGCAACCAGACATTCGGCTTGCCTTTTGTCTGGTTGCCGCCGTTGCTCATAGATTGCGGCAGCCTTTCGAGCCTTGTGACTCTGGCTAGCCGACTGGCGGGCGGCCATTACTTCATTCTCACCATAGTGCAGGATTCGCTGGTCTTCCTCTCTTCACCAAAGTGCAAAGGCTTAATTCTATATACGACCTTTTATTGTGCGGTGCGTAGTGTTTGCGTGCGACATTTGGCTCCTTGGTTTGATAAACACCCTCCATGGTCCTTTTTCTCTCTGCCACGGGGCGCGAAAGGCGTCCGTGGCGGGCGGAAAGTGTTATCAAACAAGGAACAAACATAACACCGCATATATAATAAAGGTCGTATAAATTAAACTATACTTTGGTAATAACGAATAGTGAAATTAATGGCCGCCCGCAAATCGGCCTGTACAAGCTCGAAAGGCTGCCGCATCTATGAGCCAAGAGTTTCA